>QYAH01000196.1:0-39266 GCA_003988945.1 Chaetoscypha palmicola | reverse complement strand
ACCCTTGACGAATATTCTCGGAAGGTAAACCCTACTTTAGTAAGAGAGTCGTCGATTATTACAAAATCCGTACATTTCAGGGGGTGCAAAAAGGCTCTACTGGTTGATCTGGGGATGGATTATGTGAAGAGTGAATACAGAGTACAGTACTTACATCACCGGCATGATGCAGGAACAAGGCATTTGCAGTGAGGAATTAAAGTGCTCCCGAACTCAAGGTTGCTTGAGGTCCACCAGTCCTTAGATTTCCAGGGTCCCATCGATAGAATTTCTGTACGAACTTCGCACGTGCTCAGCAGCCAAATATCAAACCTATCGGAACATTGGAATGCCCATGGGGCCATGACAGACGTGCTCCTGTTTCTCGTGTTGCACAGTAGAGAGCACAGTTTGGGCTAGCAATCTAGCACAGCCATAAAGCGAAGAGGCTATTCTCGAAGCGTTGACAGGTAACGACCGATGACTAAAATAACGTATTGCACGGTACTGATTATATCGGTCATGATCCCTGGAATCCTATAGAAACAAGCAACCGATCTTTGAGGATCCCTGGTGTGGACGATAGCGTCATTGCCGAATGATCTTTGGATAGCGATTCCAGGTAGTCAAAAGATGAAACCAGTTTCAAATAACGGATTAGTGACGGATGTCTTCTGCATGTAATAGGGGACTTCTTGACGATCATCGCAGACATCCAATGGAAGCTGGTTTTGCTCTGAAACGAGCTGGAAGAAAGACGAGAAGCGCGCGCCATGAGCAGTGGTACAGCATCGCGGTAGTCTTCTTGGATGAATTGCCAAAGGATTCTGCAAGACATCGTCTGATGTGTCGTGTACCGCCGACCTGGGCAACGACATTCCGGGATGTGATGTTTATAGATCAATACCTTGAAGTACATCTACTTAGTACTTCAAAGTACGTACTGTAGGTAGGTAGTAGTGTCGGTAGTAGAGCTCGGTACACTCTGCTAGGTCACAAGAGGCTTGTATCTCTTCCTAAAGCTGGGGGTGGCTTCGAGGCCAAACGACGATAAGCTGCAGATAGCATCCCGAACAGCAAGAATACCAACAACAGAGTACGTTCATTCAACTATTTCGACTTCTCCATTCTGTATGGACTAGGTGTTCGGCACCTACGTCTTAGGCTTTACCAAAAGACCGGGCAGCTGCTAACGATCTAATACAGATCATGGTGTCTACTAGGTATGATCAATAGATGATTGAACAATGGAGTCGTGGGTTGGGAATGCAAGCACACTGGTCTGCAACGGGCCACACACTAGATCCCCAAATTGGCGTTTTGGCCACGCGACGACCCTGCTCTGACGATGGATTGGCACTGTGGCACACCTTTTTCTTTTCCAAGGAGGTGTATGGGAACGGTCAAAAGGGGGGATGGCCAGGTGGTTTTGATGACTTGGTGGTGTGCTGGTGTGAATTCCAAGGATGAAAGATGTGGGTGGTTCTCTACCCTTTGCCCTCCGAGCCCTCCTTGTCCTGGCTCCTCGCCTTAATGCCACATGGAAAGGCGCCAGGTACCCGCCAGCACTGCTTAATCACGATGATTGATTCATTGGAAGTCAGCTCTGACATTTCTGCCGAGCTGACGCCGAGTTGCAGATGGTGCAGACGGCGGGGAAGTGGGATTGACCAGACTCGTACTCCGTGTTGGGCATAATACGGCACAGTACTGAGTATTGTAGAGAAACCGGCAGTCTTGAGGTCATTCTTTCACGCGTTCCAAGAGAATGAGTACCTAGGTACCTAGGTACTATGCATTTAGTAGTAACGACTCACGATCGCTTCGAGAAGTACGAAGATATCCTCTAGATTCCGAAACCATGGAGTAGACTGGGCTCTGCTGTTACCTTTTACGAAGTACCGTACTGTTCGCTCCAAGCGTACTTGCAGGCAGGTTTGTATGCAGCAAGCTGTACGGAGTATCTGGTCGCGATTGAGCTTCTGGGCGTGCGCAGCCCAGAGTACCCTCGGGAGGATCCTCACGCCCAATTCGACGTGTGATGATGTGCAGACGTTCGAGCTCTGCTTCCCAATCGACGGGTTTCCGATTTGAAGCAGCAATACTATTGCGCTACAGAAGCACGGGACTCGTTCGAAGTTGTTCCAAAGTATCTGCGCTGAGGCGCAGAGGGCAACATCTTCGTGAGGGTAGAAGTCCTCCGAAGAACTTTGCAGGTATACTAAGTTGGTAGTATGTACTATGTACGAAGTAGGTACTGTATGCAATGGATGGAAGTCCAAAATTAGACTGACAGCGAAGTGCAGGTGAGTTGCATTTGTATGGCTGAGCTACTGCAGGTGAGGTTGAAGAAAGGCCTAGTGCTTATGTGGCGGCTGGGATGTGACATCCCGTATGCCATCCAGACCACCGGATCAGGAAACAGACGCCAGCTCGCGACATTTTAAGCATCCAATGAAACCATTACTTACTGACGGAGTAGCACCTACTTGAGTGACTATTCAAAAATATATATCCCCAAGTACGAAGTAGGTATACGGAACGGAGTATTCTTGAGATTCCCGAGTTCACTTACTTATCGTATAGAATGCCCCGGCCACTCCGTACCTATCACCGCACGTCGCGCCGCGCTAGCATAGCTAAACGCTTGACGCGACTGAACACCAATTGTGAATGTCCGTGACGTGCACTCACCTCGGTATACTGCCGCCCGCGCCACTTGTTGTACCTACGCGCTCGCGAGTCTATTCTTCCGACTACGTCCCTTGTGGTTTCTGGTCCTTCTGTCCCAACTCGTTCTTCATCTCCTCTCGTCATCTGCGGCGGGTAGACGGTAATTGAGGCTCGCTGGCGTTGGTGCAGATTTCGTCAGGTATTGCACCTTACAACTCGCGTCTATTCGTCTGTTTGCGGTGGGCCTGACAAGCACAGGGCATACGCGCTTCGCCCTATCTCGCCGCGTCTCCAAAATTGACCCTCGATGCCACGAGGTGTTTCTCGAGCTGGTCCTTGCGGGCGGGAGGGGCCCGAGTCTCTACTCCGTAGTGCAAACCATAATTTCATCTGATCTAGACAAATACATCACCCGAAATCGAATCTCAATAGGCAGTACGTTGATATTCAATACTAGGCCCTGAGGCGTCTCGGTGGCCTCTTTGGTACTTAAGCATGTAATGTACTTGGTGCGGTACTTAAGCTTAGATACCCGTGAACTGTATTATATGCTTCATCATCCCACACGCGCAGTGCACCAATGTACTTCTAAATCACTCCTCGTCAACAGCGTGGAATGGTGGAGTAGAGTCACGGACCACAAGCGAGCCAAGCCAACGGCCCTCGGGAAGCTAGAGAGCGAGCCACGACCAAGCGTTGCGCTGTCGAAAGACAAATAATAGACGAGACGACAGATGTCAAGATAGGGACCATTGTAGTGTAGTGTAAGCACACTACTAGATGGCTACTAAATGGGTCATGAGTCTTTCTGCAGTCTCATCTGCGGTTCATTCTGCAGCTATCTTGCCTGCCCTCGTGACTAGGCCAGGCAAGGCCAGCTCATCCGCCTCTCACCTCACCTCACCTCACCTCTCACCTCACACCCGTAGACGTCTGCATCTCTGCTGCACCCGTCTGCGTCTCGCGCTCGAGGGCGCTTAAGATCAAGACAGAGCAAAGACACTAGTCGCCTAGCTTCGGCGGGTAATGTGGGCCAGCGAGCTATTTATGGGAATCCCTGCCCTGTCCTCGACCGCTCCTCTTTGGGGTGGGCTTGGATCGCACCCCGGATGCACCTGCATGTCCCATCCATCCCCATCCCACCATCGTACGGAACAGAAGCCAAAGCTCACTCACACTCACTCACGTCCTTCTTCTCTCCCTCCACCATTTTGTTTTCTTCCTGCATACTTACACATAATCGACACGCTCAGCAATGCCCCGCGACACGTTCTATCTTTGTGCATCTACTGCGCACCCGTCAAGTACAAGCATCAGCATCAGCATCGGCATCAGCATCAGCATCAGTAGCAGTACCAGCACAACCACATCCACATCCACTTCCACATCCACTTCCACATCCACAACCACATCCACAACCACCAACACCACCTTTCCAAGTACCAATTCTTCCCCGCTGTACCTTTTTCAATCAATCGACCCTTGACCGGCCTTGGAACCCACCCGTGCAGTACACACTACATCTCATCCCACCCACACCCCCTCTACCCCCCGCGGCTCTTACCATCGATCTTGGGTGCTTGATACAAAGCCCATCTGCGCTGAGATTTCGGCCCCTGATCACAGATCTATTCCAGTAAGGCTGTGCAAACTTCTCCAGGGATCCATCAACCTTTGTTTCCAATTACAGTTTAACAACAATGTCGAGCCTCAAAGATATAATGGATGTGGACGTGGAGCCTCTCGAATCCCAAGCTTATAGAAGGTCCAAGGAAGCCGCTCAACAACAAGCCTCCTTCCGATCTTCCATCACCACACCTACATCTACATCTATATCAACCGGGGACCCATCGCCGCCGACTGACGACGAAGACGAATCTTATCCTGCTCCTCATCGCGGTGGAAAGAATACTATCAAGCGTCATCGTTCTCGTTCTCACCGCATGTCAACAGCTGTCCCAGACTCTTCGTACTCAGACCATCAGGATCGGCGCAACAGTGCCACCGGGCAGGAAATGGACTTCCAATCGAGCTATTCAGCAATGGGTTCGGGCTCCGCGAGTGGGTCAGGGACACCTCAACAGATGTCGAGAGCTTCGGAGGCGGGTTCAGAGATTCCAGTCAAATATACGCCCGTCACTGGGCGTATCAGTAGGGCGAAGAAGGGTGTTCCAGTCCACACGTGTGACCTGTGTCGACCAGCGAAGACGTTCACAAGAGCAGAGCATCTCAGGTCAGTCTTCCACCACACAGATACACATAGAGTGTGGGAACTGCGAGCATGCGAGCTAACCGGCCGGTCTAATATAGACGCCATCAATTGAGCCACCAAAAGCCAGCCTACCCGTGCACCTTTGAAAATTGCGAGCGAGCCTTTCATAGACCCGACTTACTGGCGCGGCATATGCACCGACAGTAGGCAGCTAGAACTGGCATATTCATTGTGAGTGCTAACGACTTACAGTGAGACCCAAGGAGAGAAGGCATACGTTTCTGGCGACCGCAGCAGAGAGCCCTCGAGCGCTTCGGAGAGCCAGCCGTTAGCCATCAAAACGGAACCAGCCGGCCACAGGTTTGGAAGTGCGACAGACTCGGCCGCGGATTCTTCCACGCCTCGGACGACCATGACTATGTCAAGCGCCAGCACCATTACACAGCCAATCTTCTCGAATGTGAACTATTCTCCAGGCTCTACGGGCTCGCATAAGAGAAGTGCCGCCGAAGCACAGCTTACGGACATGGAATCTTACCCCGTAGCTTCTCCAGGAGCAAACAGGCAGACCGGCAGCTTCGAGCAAATGGTATCTCACACAGGAGGCTTCACAGCAGCGGACCTACCGGTTGGAGGCAATCTATATGCGCGGACGAATCCTGGCTTTGATGATATCTACAACACAGGAGGAGAAGCGTTCCCGACCAATTACACCACCGCAGGCTCGCCGCTGAGCAATTCAGGATTGCCGCTCCTGAGGATTCCGGATGAGCCATATCCATCACATCAGCCGTACACTCAGGACAACTCGCCCTGGTGCTCCTCGTCCGCATCTGACAGCACTTTCTCCAACCAATCCGAGCCATCAAGGACCGGTCGGTGGGCACCTAGGGGCCGATCCGACTCCATGGCCGACTGGCCAATTTCTGCAACGTCACCGTGGTCGCCGCAATTGAGCACGCCTCAGGATCTACATAGTCCTCCATTCGACTTTTTGGATCAATATGAAGGGCGCTTGTCCGCTCCAACTACTCATGTTCAGCACTTAGATGTGCCAAATTCTTATGGAAGGTATTTAATGGAATCAGTGGGTACTCCAACCCTCTCGACGAATAGCAAACCAATTTCTCAAGTCTTTCCAGCGTCCACTCAACGAGTTCCCAACCCCGGATTGGCAAGCATTAATGCGCCAAGAGAGGAGGAGCAATTAGCTTCCTTCACCTGCGCCCCCGCGATGCCCCAATATCAAGCCCAAGCGCTAGATTTGTACATAAACAGCTATTGGCACGATTTTCACCCTCTTTTCCCCATCATACATCGTCCAACTTACGACACTGTGGAAGGCAGCCTCCTTACCTCAGCGATTGCCGCGATCGGCACGCAATACCACCATACCCCACAAGCGCGAGTTAGAGGTTCTGAATTGAACGAATTTTGCCGGAGGAGTATTGATCAGGTAAGTTTCTTCTTTTAGTGATTTCAACATCCTTGTACTTCAAAAGTGACTCCTCCAATGTTGCTTCCATGATCTGGTAATCGTCGCTTGCCCGATCAAGCACTAACCTGTCACAGTGTCCGAACTGGAGTCTGGATACCATGCAAGCGATTTTGCTTACCGAGATCTTCAGCCGCTTCCGAGGACGGAAAACTACCATCAAGCTGTCGAGGCGTTTTGAGGATCTCTGCCAAAGAGTGAGTTTCAATGCAAACCCCATCCCCACACGGACAAGGTCAGTGACTAACACTGTTCAGCTCTTACATGGCGATGACCCAGATCACCGGGCCCCCGTGTGTACCAGTCCGATTGACGGAACTTCCGTGGCTGATTTACGCGATCGATTCGGTCTGCTCGATGGGAATCGACCCCTTCAGCAGCCAGACTCCTCACACGATTGGCTGCAGTGGACGCAGACAGAATCCAAGAACCGATTGCTCAGCGCTTGCTTCATGTTTGATGTTCATCAATCACTCTATCATCAGCAGCCGCGATCACGAGCACTAAAGCTCGAACCGCAGCCCTTCCTCACTCTTCCTTGCCTCGACAGCCTCTGGAATGCACCAAATGCATCAGAGTGGCATAACTGCCAACCCAATTTCGCAAATGAACATTCTCTTCAGCAACTCAATGGAGATCCCTCGACTCAACACCTTCCCGTGGACTCTTCATCTTTTGCGCAGTCCATCTTAATATCCTCTCTTGCAACACAGCAGCTTCCTTTAGATGCCCAATCAGCCTACCCTAATATCTTCCGATCTCCTCCTCTAAACTCTAGTATATTAGACCTCACGAATTCGTTTACCAGCTCACCACTGGCTCAAACCTACTTGGCCCTACACCACACGCCCCTTCGTGACCTCTTAGCCGTGGCTGCCGACACATGGATCTTCTCTGAGAAAGTTACCCCTCCGCAGGCCTTTCAAGATGCTCAAAAGCGTCTACAGACATGGTCAAAATCTCAACGCGCGGCTCAAGCGGCCCATCACGCCTGCAGTGTGCTTTCTCTGAGTCTAGCCCATCCATACAAGCATTCGGGCTCGTGTCATATCAATTCACTGGTGTGTGTCACTGAATACTGGAGTCTATATGTTTCAGCTTTGATATGTTGGGCTTTCGGTCATCGATATCAAATCGCCAACAAAACCGCCAACCCTCCGCCACGCCACGATTCATCTGCCACCATAGTAGTCGACCAGATCAATGAGTCCGCCCAAGTGCAAGCAAATTCCTACATCACTGGAATGTTGGAAATTGGCTTGGAGGATCTTTTAAAGAGCCGAAATCCTATCAAGGGCGAGACCTTGGGAGTCATCGACGCTGTTCGCCAACGCCTCGTCAACGAAGGCGCTAATGTGGGCGGCAGGTGTAGCATGCTCATCGATTGCACAACAGTTCTCGGCAAGATCTCTCGGAGCGGATATTCAAAGTGGTTCTGATACGCATCCACACACTCTCTTTCCATATTCTCAAAAGCCGATCACGTCTTCCATTATCCATCATCATCGTCATCTGTATCACCATATTCATTTTCTCGGGACGGAACCTGTTGCATTCATCTTGGTGTTTTTCATTCCCATCACTCTCATATCTCATATGTAATTCTCAGTCTCTCATATGTCTTGGGGGTAAACGGTTGATGTGACCAAGTCAGCAAGCAACAAACATGATAGGATGACTTACTTAATGTGCCTGGATATCAAAGCAAAGGATCTCTTTCATTATATTTGTACACGGATTTCATATCATCATAGAGAGAAGGATTCTTTTTTGTTACATACGCTCTCCTTTAATCCTCTTCACTTAATATCTTCTTAATCTTTGCGTCCGCGTCCGTTCCCTGCATCTGAAGTTCTTGGCATCGCATTTCTAATCCTCAGTCGTGTAATGATCGTCTGCAAGCACAAGCGGGTTTCCTTTTTCGCTTGATATTTGGGGGGCGTTGCGTTCTGCGAAAAACCAGGATTTGCTTTTTGGTAATGGATTGGAAGGAAGGGCTCCTAAGCGTCAAGCGAGCGAGCGAGCATTTACCGGTAGCGATTTATCGATGAGATACCCTTGCAGCATAATAGCACAATAGAGCGTCATTGCGTATATACATAGTATCGTGGACGAATGTTAATGGGTAGATAGCATGAGCGAATAATGAGAATATAATTATAGTAGCTTAATTTGCAATCTACATGTATTTAGTGAGACGTGTATCATGCTTGTTTGCGAAGCGAGAAGAAACATACCATATCTTATAGACCGGGTGAATTGGACATTTTAGCAACCTCCCCCCTCTTCTCGCTTACGCCCGAAAGCGAACCACATCAGCCTCGAGTGTCTCGAGCAAAGCAGTCCCACTAAGTAGACAAGACTATCCATCTCTCGTCACGGTTCCGAGCGAGTGAGTGCCTCTCGACCACCGGAAAAGTACCTGGATGGATGTGCGACTTCATCATGCGCCATTTCATCACGTCACAAATTCCCAGTGAGCTGGCCTTTATTTCCCCCTCGCTATCTACGTTCCGTGACTGCTCCACACAGCTAGCCGTCTGTGAGATCACGAAGTCGCAAGAAAACTTCTGAAGCCGAGAAAGGTGGTTACACATATTACGTATAGAACTAGGAGGGATCGCACATTTCCACTTGAGATTCGCGCAACCCGAGAGGAGAGATATCGACCTTGCAACTAGATAGGCGTGTAGGGTTTGCATTGCCGAGTCAACGAGGACTGGTGGTATCAGAATACACTCCACAGCCATACACTCGAGAGATCACTGACCAAGGGCAAGAAATAGTGTCTTCACACAATGATCAAAAAAATCAAATCAAATCAATCATGATTTGGTGTGCTTTGAATTGATCCGTAGATACTATTGGTTTTATATGATTAATTTATGATTTCTCGGACTATTTACTAAGTAACCGAATCAAAGCAATAAAATCAAATAAAATCATTTAATACACTGGCAAAAACAGAAGCAGATGTATACTCGGTAAAATTACCACACTACTTATCTACATTTTCCAATATTCTATATCATCCATGCACGCATGGCCTTTGGAACCGCCGCGCAAGTTTACATCGCCGTGGCGATGCCAGCAATAAAAATCAATATGCGTGGTATTGAAAAACAAAAAACGTGGAGACATAAAGACCAGACTATCATGGTACGCAAGAATGATGAATCACCATCGGTATCAATGATACTCCTCCATATTTATCTCGCCTCCCTCCCCCAAGTCCTCCACATTAACGTTGGATCGGGAAAAGCACCCTCGATATCTTACACTCGGAAGCATCACTCCCGGTCAATGAAACATTACTGCGCCATTCTCCAATCCCTATACAGACAGGTAGCCCCTAGTTCTTTAGCTTGTCCTTGATTCTTCCGAAGAAGCTTCTGCGCTTGTTTTTCTTATCTGTAGTGGATGTAGCGGCTGGGCTGTTAGCGGCCTTGCTGCTGCTTGGGGTAGACGTGGTAGAAGCAGGAGCTGCAGCCTTTGATTGAGCAGGCGTAACAGGTGCTGTAGTTGAGGATTTCTCGGCCGCGACAGGGGTAGATGTGGTGGGTTCAGTCGTGGCGGCTGCAACTCCACTCGTGACAATAGGGTTTGATTGAGAATGGCTACCTGGGACTGTACCTGGAGAAACATCACGTGATATATCATTGGCTTCTGGTTCAGGAGATTTAGGAGCTGGAAGTTTAGTGGCTGGTTCCGTAACTGGTTCCGCAACTGGAGTCGCAACTGGTGCTGCGACTGGTGCCGTGACTGGTTCGGGGGAAATTGCCTTCGAGGATGCTTCGACAGGTGTAATCTTTGGAGCAGGTTCCCCAGCTGAATTCTCCTTTTTGACCTCGGATAAAAGTTCTTGCTCCACAGCCTTCTTTTCCATAACAACTTCGTCGCTAGCCGCAGCCTTGGATGTCTCCGCTTCGGTAGATGTGATCTTTGTCGCCGGCTCCCCACTTGAAGTCTCTTTTGTGACCTCAGACAGCAATTCCTTCTCCATGGCCTTCTTCTCCAAGACAGCTTCTTCGCTAGCAGCGGCCTCAGGGCTCTTGCCGGACTCGACAATGGATTCCTTGACAACTTCTGGGGTATCCTTTGCTGGTGTGGTGTGGGAGGTAGACTCAGCATTCATCGTATTGATCGAATTTTGGATAGAAGCGGGCAGTTGGCTCGATATAGACGCTGGGAGCTTGCTCGCTGCGAAGGCAGCGCCTTCGACAGCAACAGCAGCAGCAGTTCCGACAGCAGCAGCAGCACCTCCTACAGCCATCGCAGCCCCGCTGCCCGCGACGCCCCCCTCTGACTTGTCGGTTCCCTTCCCGCCGGTGCCCTCAGATGTAGATGGTGCAACTGGGACCTCGCTCAGGAGTTCCTTCTCGACATCACCCTTCTCCTTCACTTCCTCGGGAACAGCACTTGCCTCTGGTGCAAAGCCTGCCTCCTCTTGACTTTCCTTTACTACCTCGGGAACTTTGGTCGATTCGAGAGGCACAGTTCCAGCAAGTTGTGAGGTCGTGCTTTGTGGGCCTGCAGACTGGATGGTAGGGGTCGCGTCAGATGATCCGACTCCTGCAGCTCCAATTGGTAAGCTTGACTCTGGAATCATGTTCTTAGAAACAGGAGGTAAGTCAAGAAGTCCAGTGCCATTTAATTCCCGCTCAGCTTGAGGGGTGACAACTGGGGGGAGGACTGGCGCGAGCGCTCCGCTGTTCTCGTAAGATTCTTTGTCGGTGTGAACGGCAGAGCTAGTCGTATTGCCTGTCAAGGTGCTGGCCTTGGGAAGTTTCTCCCCAGGTGCGACTTTGATAGGGTTGACGGCTCCCGCGAATGCTGGTAAAGGCGACACCCCAAAAGTTTGCTCAGACTCACCCTTCGCCTTATCCGCCGCAACAAGCTCAGGATCATCATGGACGCCAGACGTCAAAGTATTAGTAGTCACCGTGCTCGATTCTGGAAGCTTCTCTCCGGGGGCAACCTTAACAGGATTGACGGCTCCAGCAAAGGCTGGTAGTGGAGAAACACCGAAAGTCTGTTCCCCTTCGCTCTTTGCCTTGTCTGCTGCCACAAGCTCAGGGTCGTCATGGACGCCTGAAGTAATGGTATTAGTGGTATGTGGACCAGACTCTGGAATCTTCTCGCCAGGCGCGAGCTTTATCGGGTTGACAGCACCATCTGCAGCGGGCAGCGGGTTGACGGAGAAATCACCCTTCTCGACAGCGGCTGGGGTCTCCGGAAACGAGCCTGGGAGGTCGGATGAGCCCGTGGTTTCGAGGGGAGCCTTTTCGTTTTCAAGAGGAACGTCCTTCGCCAATGCGGCAGTGGTGGAGGTGGGGGCAACTCCAGACATGATTCCTGCGGTTTTGGGCTTTTGAATGCGATCGATTGTGAGGACGTTGTTCAGGTTGCCGGAGGCGTCGTTTTCTTGAGGAGCAGTGTGATCGGTGACCCAATTACCATCGACAACAAACTGTATAGGGAGGCAAGTTAGCAATTGCTTTTTAGAAGAGCAAACTGTAATGTTTGAATCATAGAAACAATGACAGCGAAAAGGTTGTCGTGAGGAAGGGTCCAGTTCAGTTTATATGGCGGGGTTGGGAAATCAGCAACATCAGCTGGATGGTCCAAGCACGCGCAATTCGTCACACAGCAGGGGTGGTTGCCTGACAGTGGACCCTGGCGAGAGGGATGTTGTTCCCAGTTGAAGCTTCACCGCTACAAGGAACGAGAGAAGTTGGCCAACTCGAACGCGTCATAATTTGAGCCCCGTCAAAGGCGGTTGGGCTTATCGGCCGGCGCAAGATCGCTGCTTCGAAATAGAATCAAGTCCTGTTCGAGGTATTCTTGCTAGACAGGACCAAACCCCCCGCGTTCGTTATATGAACAGTTCGACTGCCCAAGCAAACAATCCGGCTTGACAGTGATTACGGGTGAAGCTCCATCCAAATTGGACTTGTGCAACGACCGAGGGCTGTGCTTACGCCACGAACTCGTCTCCCAACATGGACCAAAGTAGAAAGAGCACCAATCTCTGGAGCTTAACGTACCTTGTAGTAGATTTTCTCTCCTGCGTTGGAGAGCGTGACATCTTTCTCAAAGACGTCTCCGGTCTTTACTAGTTTCTCGCTTTTGGACCACTCGTCAAAGGTGCCGGTGACATAGACCTCGGATGCGGGATGTTCCCTGGGAGAGATTAGCAGAGGGATTGGGGTCACCAGCAACTGAGATTCAGGAATATCCTCCTCCGCAGGTTCATACGATGCTGCGGTACCTAGTTCTGATATCGGTGGACTACACGACATACAGAACTGCGCAAGTGAAATCGTACAGCGAGCCGTGTTGAAGATGCGAAATGTGCTGCACATCCACACGCGACCAGGGCCATCATTCCACACGTACCATTTGAACACGAAGCTTCCCATGATGACTATTTGATGATGTACAATCGGAGGTTGGATGTTGTTTCGCAATGCGGGGATTATTCAAAATTGGGAGGATCGCGAGAATGGTGAGGCGCAACGTCGAAGTGCTTCCGAGTAGGCAAGTTGGGAAGCGGCGGTGTCTTGCACGGCTGGAAATGGCGATCAGATGAAGATGGCGACGGCGTTGGAGATGGAGAGGGAGATGGGGATGGATTCTGCAAAAATTGAACGGTTAGCTCTGACTTTACATGTACCGTACAAGCGGCCTCCAGAAGAGAGCTACTTGGTACGTCAAGTGGCAATTGAGCGGAGGGGCAGCGGACATTCAGGGACGATGCAATGCAATGCAACCACGAGGGAGCGCAGCAGAAGCACAGCACAGTAAAAGGAGGCAAGATGCGATGGAAGAGTGTCAGGTAGAGACGGGCAATGCGACTGAAGATGGACGAAGGCGTGTGCAGGTGCGGGTGTTGAATGCGATTGCGAATGTGATTGCGATTGCGTTTGCTGACTCAAGTGCGGCCAAACGCAGCGCGGCGCGGTTACCTGGGTAGGATTACGGAGTACGATTACGGTAACGTGCGAGGGGAACTTGTAACATCAAAATTACGTAGGTAATTTTACCTAGGTAATTGTAAAGAGGTGGGGCTCTTGCTCTGTCGCTTCTTCTCATGCCCAGCTGGAGGTGGTCGATCTGAAATATTGCAATTTGGGCTACGGAACTCTCTCTCGCTCTCTCTCAAATACCGTAATTCCTGAGCTTACCTCCAAAACATGCCCAAGCCCCTCCAGTCAACAATACTTCCCTCTGAGAATATCACTACACTAGTGTCTACATGTACCTGATGGTTCTGCGTCAAGTGAGGGAAAAGGGGTTGAACCTGTCCGAATTCGACGCTTCGAAAGCACTAGGCGGGAGCTACGAAAAGGCAGTCCAAGGAGACACCACCGTAGGTTAAACTCTTGAAAGAGGCAAATGTCTAGATTCGAGCTCGTACGGAACCGCATCTAACCGAACTGGAACGCTACTCGACTTGCGAGGACTCTAGGACTATTGTTCTAATGGGTGATTAGGATGGTCGCACATACCTACTTTGTACCACACTGCGTTAGTAAATCGACAAGCAGTCTTCGTTGATCACAGTCAGTAACTTGAGAGGTCAACCTGGGTTCTTTGACGTCGAGGTCTTTTGTCTCAAGTGGTATAAGATCATGTACTGTACTTGTACTGTCACTATTACCTGCGGATTGCGGTCAACCACTTTTCTTTCCACCTTTGCCGGTATGACATTGGATATTCATACAAAGTTGTTTGAGACTATTGTGCCCGTCACTTCCTAGTCAAAGCGGGTGAATTGCAGCCATAAACAGTAGCAGCTCCTGCGACAATTCAAGAGCCTCACTAGTAAGTATCCATCTAGTACTCCGTACTTGAGCATACAACCCTGGTTTCTCATGATCATTTCGCGCTTATGGGAGTTACGCTTCGAGTCTCACAGTGGATTGATTTGTACAGTCTATGGCCCCGAAATTGACCCCCCCCCCTTGTATTCTCCGTACCTTGTTAACTGAAAGTTAAGCCTATCTAGGTGTCAGTAACAAGTAATGACTACTTGAATAGGTTAAATTTTATCAGAGAATTCAGGGGGGGGGCCAATTTCGGGGCCAGGGACTGTAAATGTTACGGATTGCCGAGTGGGAGGGAAACATATGAATTATTCTACCTAGGTAGAATCCCAGGCCAGGTCATCAGAGATTGCCTTCTTCGTTGCTTCTAGATGTCTTCCAGAACGCACGTAGAAGCTTCGATTGCGCTCGGCCAATCGGTCGGAAGATCCAACGGGTACCCGATCCAACTTCGAGATTACCTGTGCGTTGGGGAAGCACTGACCACCTCTCAGATGGATGGCGGGCGGCAGGTGGAGGCTGTTGCGTTTGTGTTGCGGGAAGCATCGCAAAGAGCAGAAAGGATAGAAGAGGAGCATAGTTTATAATACACACCTGCAGTTGCATGTATCTACGCCCTCATCTCAAACTGGCACTGGTCAGACAGAGTCGATCTTCTGTCAATCCCGTCCCATACCTCGCCTCCAATGTCCCAGTAATTAAGTACAGTACAGGAACAGGACTTACACTTACCTACACCTACGTAGTACGTAGGAACCTACCACGACGGAACCTTAATTTAGTGGCTTCCTGCTTCCCCTCCTTGACTGCTCTCACTCACCTACTACAACACCACCACCACACCACCACCACCACCTCCAACTCCTCTTCTTCCTCCTACCACTTCTCCATCTCACCGTCAATCCACTTCAATCCACTTCATCCGCCTACCGCTCTTCTGACTGGCCTTCTCGAGCCCGTCAACAAACTCATCTCGAGCTTGTGTCTTTGTGCTATCATCAACACACAATCCTGCATTGCAATTGTTCGTTCGACTCTTCATGCACCAGCGAAGATATGCTAATACAGTAATTGGCCCAGCAGCTCGACAGAATCCCTTCGTCCACCTCAAATCATCTCTTTTGTAAGCGTTCATCCTGCAATGCGCTCCAGATCTAAGAGACATGGCTGAGACTGACTTCTTTGTACTCACAGTGTGAACGTTTCACTCGAACCACTGGCGCGCTGCTCTGTTTGGCTCCCTACGACAACCGCTTCCTTACCTCACGATATCCCGTCAACAGTCGATTTCTCACACCGTCAAACGTCTATCCAAACACATATACCACCGAGATCGAGTGGTCGAAGCAAGTAGTTTCGAAATCACAACCGACATTCTCCAATTCTGCGCCAACTTCCCTGCACAGAATCTAGGTATGTGGGTCAGCCTATTCATATTGCCCTTACACCATGTTATTGCAGCGCATTAGGGCAAAATTCCTCTCGAAACCTCAAACGGATGCGGATGGCCAAGATGCTAAATCTATTCCCCTCTGGCGTCTGGGCATGCGAATTGGAGTCATCACTTACTAATTGCCTGAACAGCAACGCAAAGAATTGAACTTCTTTCTGAGCCACATTCCAGCACCCCCAAGATGTCGGGAAGCACATTCCCAGGCCGATTAGGCACAAACTCCAACCCCTTCGGCGAAACACAGAGCTCCGGTAGCATCTCCAAAGTGATGGAGGAGGAAGAGAACGATACTGTTGCTTCGCCGGCAGCTCCAAGCTTCAGCTTTGGGGCCCAATCTTCATTCGGTTCTCCGTTTGGCGGGGACGCAGCGGGTCAGGGGCCTCCATCATCGTTCAAACCAACGAGTACAGAGGGATTTCCAGATCAATACGGCATGGGACGACGAACATCAGTCTCCGCAGAGTCATTGAATCCCACAGCTTCAGCCAATGACAACTGGTCGCCTCCATTTACCCAGAAAACAGAGGAGCAGATTACGAGGTTGAAGAAATCGATTTCGGGGAACTTCCTGTTCAGCCACTTGGATGATGAGCAAAGTAGCCAGATCTTGGGCGCTTTGGTTGAGAAACCCATCCCGGCAAAAGACATCAAGGTAAGAAGCTGGTGGATTTGGCTGAATCGTGATAAACCAGTGTGCCAACTAACAAATCATTTGTAGGTTATCACCCAGGGTGATCAGGGCGATTTCTTCTATGTCGTCGAAAAGGGCTCATTCGATGTCTATGTACACCCAGCTGGCGAATTACAACCAGGCCCGCAAGGTATGGGAAACAAGGTGGCAACAATTGAGTCTGGCGGATCATTTGGAGAATTAGCTCTGATGTACAATGCTCCAAGAGCCGCCACGGTCACGTCGGCAGAAGCGTCATGCACATTGTGGGCTCTGGATCGTATCACCTTCCGCCGAATCTTGATGGACTCAACATTTCAACGTCGCCGATTGTATGAGAGCTTCCTCGAAGAAGTACCGCTCCTATCCAGTCTTACCAAATACGAACGTTCCAAGATCGCGGATGCTCTTGACACTCAAAAGTACCCGAAAGGGACAACGATCATCAAAGAAGGAGATGCTGGCGAGGCTTTCTACCTCTTGGAAAGTGGCGAAGCAGAAGCATTCAAGAGTGGCACGTCGAATCCTGTCAAGTCATATGCAAAGGGCGACTACTTTGGCGAGCTTGCTCTGCTTAATGATGCGCCTCGCGCGGCTAGTGTCATCAGTAAAACCGAGGTCAAAGTCGCGACCCTTGGCAAGGATGGATTTCAAAGATTGCTTGGTCCAGTGGAGAGCATCATGAGAAGAACAAAGTACGAGACCGGCGTCGAAGATATGGATCCTCTTTCGAAGACGTAGAGATCGTGGGTGGCCCATTGTTTGGATGGTGGTTGTGATGAAGGATATGGCGTTAGATGAGGTTTTACGTTCGTTCATGAGATGATACATTTGCTTTACTGGTTCGGATACCTCGATGCGGAGAGTTCAGTGGCTTCGAGTCGATATTATTCTGCAGTCGCTTTTAGTACAAGAATTGCATGAAATGATTCCCATCTTTGGTCACACAGTGATAGCTAGACCTGATGTCTGGCGATAGCCAATTTCATAAGGCCCGAAATTTTGTCTTTCGTGATACCTGTACATTGGTTTACCGCGCGCCCTGCCTCCTTCTCTCCAGAATCTCCCTCCTCAGTTGTTCAGCCGCGATCTCAGTCTCTAGCACTCGACCCACACCTTTCTTCCACCCCTCTCCCAACCCTTTCATCTCAGGCCCAACCGCCTCCTGCAAATTCTTCCTCGCAATAACCACATCATCAATCTCTGCCTTTCTATCTGCCAATTCCTTCTCGAACCCTTTTAGCACGTCCTCTAGTTGCGAATTCCCAATCAACCAGCTATTCTTCCCAAACTGTTCCAACAAAGCTAAATTCGTCTGCCGCCCACTCAGATATGTATGCGATGTGTACGCCTTTGACAGCGCCTCCCTCCACTTAACTAAAGATTCGGGATCTTTCTCATCTGAATCTGGGGATGTGGTGGGTGGCTCTTGGGCTTCGTAGCGGGAGAGGTCAATTGCGTTTAATGGCTGCTTGGCTGCGACTCGTTCGTGTTCGGCTTCTATCCTCGCGGAGAATTTCGAAGGACGGAGGGGTGGTAGAGATGGATGGGAGGTTGTGTGAGAGCTTCCTAGCTCGGTGTCGATGAGGGCCTGAGCTGCGCTCCTCTCTGCTGATGTTGGTTCGTGGTCGATGTAGGGGAGCGAATCGTGGATGCTGGTGATTAGCGACATGGTGCTCTCTGTTGTGCAGGTAATCGAGTAGGTACAATTGTACTTCGTAGGTTGAGCTTGCGCAAATTGATGTGAGTGAGGGTGTCTGGGAAATCGCGAATCTGAATCTTTGATCTGCAGCAGGGGACCGCGACCTGGGTGGATGCTTGGCGAGTGGGAATGACGTTCGACTAGCTAGGAGGAAGAAGCTCCGGCACCCGACGCGCTCACTCAAGGTCGTCAATTCGCCTCACCTTTTGCTTTCTTCAGAACCACAATCACAATCTTGCTTTCCTTGACGATGCGATGATGAACATGAATTTACGGCCTTGACCTACCCTCCGCGAGGGAAGACTACGCAACATACCAGAGCCGAGCCCTCGCAATACACAATTGCACCAATACCGACATCATGAGAGGGCAACCCCAAAATCAGCAGCATCTGAAGGCGGGACCTTTGGAAGGTTTCCCGAGACGACAACGTCCAAGACAGAGGCCGACCTTTGGAGGAACTTTTGTTGCGCTGCTGAAGGTTCTCTCCACCATCGCGCTCTTTCTGGTCTTCTTTGCAGCTATCAAGCACCTTGCAAGAGGTCTTCTACCAGATCTTCCGGATTTTCCAGGCGATATTCCTGGCGATATTCCTGGCGATATTCCTGGCGATATTCCTGGTGATATTCCTGGCGATAATGATGGCGATCTTCCTAGTTGGAAAGTTGCATCTTCCCGGGGGAGTAAATATCTGCTGGGGGTTGGCAAGGCAGATATCACAGGGTAATCCCAATTCACGTTTGGTCCGGAACATATTGCTTACATCCTCTCAGTCCCGTCGTTGAAATCAACATGATGGGTTATGCCGACACGAAGCAGGTCGGCTCAGGTCTTCGCCAGCGACTATATTCCCGAGCCTTCATTGTGGCTGATCACCAGAACCCAGATGATCGTTTTGTTTATCTTGTATTAGACACCCAATCGGGAGATACCGCTGTCCGTTACGGAATTCTTGATGGTCTTGCTGGGCTAGGAAGCGACTACTCGGTCTATGGACAAAGTAATGTCGCTGTCACCGGGACACATTCTCATTCCGGGCCGGGAGCCTGGCTCAATTATCTACTCCCTCAGATCACGAGTAAAGGATTCGATATGCAGAGTTATAGAGCCATTGTAGATGGTGCTTTATTGTCAATTCAGAGAGCTCACAGTAGCGTACAACCAGGCTACTTGACCGTTGGGTCGACCAAAGTTCTTGGGGCCAATATAAATCGAAGTCTGTACGCATACCTCGCCAATCCGGAAGAGGAACGAGCCAAGTACAATACTAGTGCAGAAGATGAGGGATCAGTTGAAAAGACCTTGACTTTATTGAGGTTCCAGAGAGCTTCTGATGGAAAGAACACTGGGGTATTGACTTGGTTTCCAACACATGGAACATCTATGCTTGGAAACAATACTCTCATCTCAGGAGACAACAAAGGCGTTGCTGCCGATCTGTTCGAGAAAAGTCTGTCTGGGAGCGATAATGTCGCTTATGATTTCGTGGCTGGATTCTCGCAGGCAAGCGTCGGAGATACTAGCCCAAACGTTCTTGGTGCTTGGTGTGAAGACGGAACTGGAGAGCAATGTAGCTTCAAGAATAGCACTTGCGCCAATGGTAAAAGCCAGGACTGCCACGCTCGTGGTCCGCTTTTCAGAAATAAGGATAATGGAGCATCCTCGTGTTTTGAAATTGGAAAACGACAATTCGAGCCAGCAAGATCTTTGTATGACGCTTTAGATAAAGAGGGCACCCCAATTACTGGGTCGTCTGTAAAGTCATTTCATACCTTCCAGGACATGTCCAATTTCTCCTTCCCCCTAGCGAACGGAAGCTATGTTACCACCTGTCCAGCCGCTCTTGGATATTCTTTTGCCGCTGGAACGTCCGATGGACCAGGAGCTTTCGACTTCACCCAGAACGATCCAAAAGCACCCAACGCATCGCCAGTATGGCGAGTGGTATCCGGGTTCATCAAGGAACCAAGTAAAGCTCAACGGCGCTGCCATTATCCCAAACCAATCCTCCTTGACGTTGGCGAAGTCACTTCCCCGTATCTCTGGACACCTAACGTCGTAGACGTCCAAGTCCTCCGTGTCGGCCAACTCCATATAGTCGTCAGCCCCGGCGAAGCCACAACCATGTCCGGCCGGCGTTGGAAGGAAGCCATAGCATCCGAAGCAGCATCTCTCTCATTCGACGGTACAGCCAAGCCAATTGTCGTTCTCGGCGGTCCGGCAAACAGTTACACACATTACATTGCCACCCCCGAAGAATACGGTATCCAGAGATACGAAGGCGCTTCTACGCTCTATGGACCATATACCCTTAACGCATATATAAATTTAACACTCACCAATCTCCCATACCTATCGGCCTCATCCCAGGCCAGTCCACCACCAGGACCATTACCCCCCAACAACGTCAACAACTCCCTCTCATTCATCACAGGCGTTATGTTCGACAGTGCAGGTCTCTTCAAGAAATTCGGGGACCTGAAGACAGATGTCGAGCCGACGTATCCCATCGGTTCAACCGTCTCGGCTACATTCGTAGGCGCGAACCCAAGGAACAATCTGCGCTTGGAGCAAACGTTTGCCGCTGTTGAGAAACTGGACGCTGAGAATGGCTTGTGGGGCAAGATTAGAGATGACAGCGATTGGAGTTTGATTTACAATTGGAAGAGAACGAGTGAGGTGTTAGGAACAAGTGAGGTGGAGATTGTTTGGGAGTCCGAGGCTACCGCGGAGAAAGGGCAGTATCGGATTAGATACTACGGAGATTCGAAAGCTGTTGGTGGTGCGATTACTGCATTTGAAGGGATTAGCAGCGAGTTCGCGTTAACATAACATCTGCTCAAATTGGTAACAGTAAAATTGATAGATTGAATTTTTGTATTTTGGTTTACTAACAAAGTAGTGCCACATAGTTGCTCAATGCCGTGTGGACCTTGCTCAACATCAATCAACATTGACGTCGTGAAGTCAGGGGATATCACTGTCGCACTAGATTTTGCCTCCATGCCATATATCCCCAAACGCCAAGAAATGCTCGCTAATAACAATGCCAACCCATCAGGCCACCGCAGAGCTCTTTGCTTTGCTCTTCCTTGCCTTGCGTCTTTCTAATTGATCCCATTTCCATACGTCCTCAAAGACAGTGGGTTTGGTTTGTAAGTCCTTTTCCTCCAGATGCAATCGTCTAACAACCTGAAATGCACCGGTGCCTACACTCATCGTCTGTCCCATGATAATACACTCACTGACACCCTCAATCTGGTCGGATTTCATACCAGCCGCAGCGTCAAAAAGATGATCTGGCGTCTTTTCAAATGACGCGAGTTGGAGGACACTATCTCGCATCTTGGACAAGCCGAATCGCGTGATGCCAAGGACTTCCCCTTTATATGTCATGACATCGGCAAGGAGTTGCATGTGTCGAGGATCGATGTCCATAGAGCCCATCACTATTCCGATTTCAACGGCGATTGACGAACGCGCTGCTTCTATTCCGAGTACGTCTCGCATTTCCATTACACTATTAGATGTGACTTTAGTGCCAATAACACCGTCTGTGTTCATGCAAGCTCGTAATCCGTACCCTTCGACGAGGACAGTATGATCCATTTGATCAGATGATTGGATGATCACACGAGTAGCATCTGGGTACCCAGAAATGGCAATTTCGGGTAGCGTTCGTTTGAGGTGGTTCATACGAAGTTGAATGTCATTTCTGCCTTCTTCCTTGTCGAGCTTCTTGGCAGCCCCTGCTCCACGAGCTCCCATATTGCCACCGCTAAATTCATTGACTTTTATGAAAATGCAATCTCCCCTAACTGTTACGTCGCTCATGCTGATTTTCAACTTCTTGTTCAAATATATCTTAGACGCGATGTCTGTCGGTGTGATTCCAAGGAATAGCTTGTCAAGCCGTTCCATATCAATGACCAAACATAAAGTAGATAGTTGACCGGACCACATATCTTCGATAAAACGGAGAACATTTTTAATATAGGTCTTCTGGATTCGGCCTTTCACGGCTCTTGCTAACGCTAGCTCTTCTGGCTTCCAGAGTGGACATGTGATGACAGGCGTGCTGATAACTTTGGACGCATTGATGATTTCCTTGATACGTGGGACACCTTGAGTGATACTCATTCCAGCAACACCGGCGAAATGAAAGGTCTTCAAGGTCATTTGCGTACCGGGTTCTCCGATGGACTGTGCACCGACAGCGCCCACTGCGTGTCCTGGTTCAACGTGAGCCTTCGCATACTTGCTCAAGCAAAGTTCGATGAACATTTTCAAAGTTGCTTTGGAGACTTTAGCAACTCGTTCCACTCGCGTGCTGGCATCTTTGATCTCTTTCTTGGCCATGTCACCAGCGACTTCAACGCTATCAGGGCGTGTTCTGAGGCCGAGTAAGCCCGCCCTCTCACGCGATGCGGCCATCCGGTTTGCCAAATTTCCAACGTGTTTGGTGATAGTCTCAACGAAGTCTCGGGCACCATCGTGCTCATCAATCGCGTAATCACTCTGATCCTGGTAGTCCAGATCTTCGCCAAGCAAGCCTTTTCTGACATATTTCGCTTTCTGAACCGCCAGATATTGCTCGCAGTATGCCGTAATCTCGTAGGGCAACAAGCATGGATCGTCGTTGTTCCATGTTAAATTTTCAGCATGTATGAATGTTCGACTGAAGTTGACTGGAACTGCAGACCCCTCCATGTCTACTGGATCAAGCTTGTCAGCTCCAAATTGGAATTGAACAATTCCGCCTGAAGAGTTTCGAACCGTGTCATCGTATTGCGTAGATAGATCCTCCAGTGACTTCATTAATCTTCGAGACATATAACCAGTCTCAGCAGTCTTAACAGCTGTATCAACTAGACCCTCACGTCCCGAGATGGCGTGAAATAAGAATTCGGAAGGTGTTAATCCCGTGAAGAAGCTATTGTAAACGAAGCCCTTCGCGAGAGCTGTCCGAGCATTTTTTAAGAAATGAGGCAGAGTTCGATCTTGAAAACCTTCCGCGACTCGACTTCCGCCGATGATTTGTTGGCCGACGAGAGCGACCATCTGGGCTACATTGATGTTGGATCCTTTGGAGCCGGACTTGGCCATTATTAAAGGAGAATTCCACTTGCTCAATGTGTTGACACAGTAGTCTCCCGCTTGTTGTCTGACCTGACTGAGCAAGCCCGAAATGCTGTTTTCCAGAGTTTCGTCCATATCACACCCCGCGGCCTTCTCAAGATCTCCAGTATTGAACTTTCTGATTTCAACATTCGTTTTGGCGTACGCATCGGTAACTAGCTCCTCCTTTTTCTTCGTAAGGCTCTTTGAAGGGTAGACGTCGCTGATTCCAATCGAGAAACCTTGATTTGTGAGATATCTCGCAGAAACTTTCGCAAGCCGATTCATGGCTGTGACGGCTTCATCAGGCCCAAAATCTCTAAGGATGATGTAAAAGATCGAGTCCTTTTTACCGGAACCCACAGTAGTCTTGTCCATTCTACCACACATAACCTCGGAATTGCGTACCACCAGCCAGCCATCATTAATGTCCATATCCGGTACCAGGTTACCTTGGGGATTGTCCTTCGACCATGGCGAGTGAATGTAGTCGCGACACTTAGCATCGAGATTGACTTTCACTGGGGAATCTTTGTTAGGTCGCATGAGAACACTGAAAACTTGCTTTCCAGTCCACAAAGCCTCTGGCTTCAGAATGGCTGGAGGTGGCAAGTCTAGATGCAAATTGCCGTCAACCATGTACATGCAAATGTTGGTAAAAGTCTTGCGGTCGAAGAAGTTTTCTTTGCTGCTCAGAAGATATGCTGCAGTAATGAAATCCTGAGTTGCGGAAATGATTGGTTCTCCGTTCTTTGGAGTCGAGAGATTGTTTTTCACCCCCATGAGATTTATTGCTTCTGTACGGGCTTCTTCAGTTTGAGGTACATGCAAATTCATTTCATCGCCATCAAAATCGGCATTGTAAGGGTTGCAAACGCATTCGTTGAGTCGGAATGTCCTCCATGGCCGAACCTTCACATAATGACTCATGATACTAAGCTTATGTAGTGACGGCTGCCGGTTGAATAACACAATATCACCATCTTCAAGATGGCGTTCGACCACATCCCCGATCTGCAGGTTTCTTGCCTCGTTCTCTCGTCGGGCGAACTTGAGCGAGATCTTGTGATCAGAGTCCTTCTTGATAATTTGTTGAGCGCCAGGATGTATGTTTGCGCCATTTCTAACGCACTGTTGCAATTTCTTGATGTTGTGTCGCTGAACCCGTTCTGGATAAGTAAGATTTTTGGCGACAAGAATTGGTACGGCGACCTGATCAATTCCCAAATTTGGATCTGGTGAAATGACCGTACGACCAGAAAAGTCCACACGCTTTCCTGATAGATTTCCTCGGAAACGTCCTTGCTTTCCTTTCAGGCGCTGGCAGAATCCTCGTATAGGCTTTCCAAAATTGCTTGCTTGGAGTCCTGGAACGTCACTGTTTACGTACATCGCGATTTGCAACTGCATGTAATCCCATTGCTCCATAATTGTAATGAGTGGTCGTCCCTCGTGTATTGCACTGCGAAGCAAAGAGCTGACATGGACAATATCCGCCAGCTTTGTTGTAAGGTCGTCCTCATTACTAGCATTGTCCTGCGCAACTGAAGGTCGTATGCACACGGGGGGTGCCGGCACATATTGCCAGAGGAACATCTCCGGTCTTCCTTCAGCTGGATTAATGTTCAGAAGCTCGCAGTCGCTCGGGGATATCATTTTGAAGAGATTCAACACCCTGAGTGGATTGAGATCCTCTATTGCTCTCCTTGCGTTTTTATCCACCTCCGAGTTGTTCTTCCTAGCCTCTTCAAATGACAACTTGAACGCTTTAAGGCCTTCTGGCTCGACCTTGCTCTTGGCAGATGACTTGTTGTAGGCTATGTATCTGTCGTGTGCCAGCTTTAAAGCAGCGACCTTACGAATTTGACCGTTGACGGCGTCGCAGTAAGGGCAAGTCTTCGCTTTCCGGCATTGCTCGTTGATTTTCTTGCAGATTTGTGTACGTTTGAGATTGTCAATGCCAGGTCGGCGGAGTTCCCTAAGAAATGCGCGACGTTCCGTATCGGTAAGTAGCACTTTCGCACAATCCTATATTGACTATCAGACTTATAAATCTTGCTTGAAATGATCGTATTGGCGTACCTTGCATATATTTTGCAAAATGCTCATGGTTAGCTTAAGATATCCGATGTGGAATGCAGGCAGCGCTAGCCTGATATGTCCGAAATGACCATTACAATTTTGTAGCCCTTCATGGCAGGTTTCGCAGATGCCTGTCTTGCTTGAAATTCCCTGAAAGACATATTTGTCAGCTTGTATTGCAGCAACTATCTCGAGGTGTAGCCGCGTACCAATTTGGGATCCAAAGCTCCATTTAAAACTGGTTTCCGACCATTATCGACATCGTAGAGCACATTGTCAGATACTTCAAGGACCGCTTGGTTGACGATATCCTGATTCGATCTTGGAGATATCATATTAGCAGGGCCACTATGATGGAGCTTGGGGGGGGCTACTGAATCCCGAATTGCAACTCCTTGAATCGTTTTGGAGGTCGGTCTACAACCTGCAGCTTTTGAGAGCCAGGCTGCATGTTGGATGTATGCTATCGAAGACCGCACATGTGGGGGCGAAAGAGAGCAGGCGCGTGAGATTATAATGAGTGATGCTACCGCATTTTGATTATGTTGCGGCAAAGAGGGGAGGTGTACTTGACTCCGAGCTGTCTGACTCCCAGAAGTTCTCGGGCGAATTAATTTTTGGGAGGTATGGTGGGGTCTGTGCCTAGGCCAACAAGAGGACCTCGAGTGTGGGGTATTATCGCACGTGATTGGACCGACCGCTGGGTATGGTGGGGATGGATTTACCTAGGTCATAGGTATCTAGGTAGGGCAATTTACGAAGCACCAAGTATTCAGTAAATTGTGAAGGAATTAATGCATATGGCGTGGATGGGAATTGTGCTTTCGAGAGGTCCTCTGAACTTCGTACTTGAGCATCTCTCAATTGTATATATGGTCACACCACAGAAACTGGTAGGTCGTCCTGGTATCAACGGAGTAGAACTAGATCCGGATAGACAATGTCGGGACTGATCGAACCTCCCAAAGAGATACTCACCACCACCTCAGCAAAGACAGTCCATACTTGCTACTGAACTTCGAATATGTCGTTCAGCAGTTTCGCTTCAACCATAACCGCCTGCGGTTACTAGTACTGAACATACTGTGACCTAATCTAGATGTATTCGAGCACAAGTTGCACTGGCAGGATGAGTGAAAGTGTCCTTTGGCTAAGCACAGGCTCAAAATTGAACCAATTAAGACTCTAATCATTGTGCTACACTATTGTTTGCCGTCCTCGCCTCCCCGCAAACCAAGGAGAGCTCTAACATCAGTCACCCACTGAAGGCCTTCTAGCAGGGGCACAAGGTGTAAGAGGTCACTGTCCGTGGGGTCATTAATCCAACCCTCTATTGGTATTGCATTATCTGCGCATGCGGTGTTAGCCCCGAGATTGAACGGCCCAGGAGGCCATGAAAAGAGACATTTACCTCGATGAAACATATAGCTCAATGGGCTGTTGTCTAAGATCATAACCTTGCTCAGGTCTGGCTCCACAGAGCTCAAATCTTTGATGAAAGCGCCGTGTCGAAATGTGCAATGTTGGCGATAGTAACGACCGGAGAAAAACTTCCGCTCTTGTTCCAGCCAATCTATCACTGGGTCTGCATACTCCTGCACAGAAGCAGTAAATATAACTAGATTATACCACTTGCACACCTATAGATGGTCAGACAGCGACTTTCGAGACGTAAAAGTCCACAAACCTTTCTCAAGAAGTCATCACAATGCGGCCTCTTGTGTACGTAATACAAAATTGGATGTTGAGGACCTAGAGTCGCATTCCCACCGGCGCCGACTACAGTATTGAGCTTCACTTCTACCATATGTCCGCTGCTCATTCGACTTCCTTTAGCCATGCTGTGGATCAAAGTTTCGTCTAGATCGAGAATAAGAGTTTTTTGAATGGCCCTTCCGCTAGGCGCATCTGGAAGAACATACGAAGGTTGCCGCTCTGGTATTAGGGGTCGTGGGGCAGCAGGAGCGCGAGGATATTTGGTCAAGAGGAGCGACGAAGTTGACGAAGTTGGGGATTTGATAGAAGCGGCCGATATCTCCCCTGTTGAAACCGCTCCAGACCCGTTGCTCTGAGTGTTGGTCGATTGCGAGCGCTTATGTTTCCTCTGCCGCATGTTATCCTCATTGTGTAATTTTATGCGAATAGACCGCCGCGCCGGCGCAACTTCCTCTGTAGATTCTAGTGATTTTGAACGCATATGTCGGCTTGAGCCTGACGCGTGTAGATCTGCCCCGGTCGCAGAGTGGTCTCGATCGGACTCTGACTCGGATGAAAGCCCCGACGAAGAAGAGTTTGAGATCGATTTTCGACCCCCCTTGAATGAATTCCTGTGATTGTGTGTATCCTTTCCATGATTGGAACCCCCAATAGGTAGTTCGCCGTCCCGCGCGGACAATCCGATCCGACTTGAAGGATCTCTCCTGTCATTGCCGTAGAACGATATGCCGAGCTTTCTCAGCTGCGAAAATGGTGCAAAATTTCCCCGATCATCGTAGAGGTATGCGATTAGGTAGACACCTGGTGCTGCTAACGTAGAGAGCACCCATCGAAGCGATTCTATCACAGCTGCCGAAATTCTCTTCGGTATCATATGCCAACCAGTCTGGGTCGGAGCTGGATACCCGTTTGTCTCCTTGCTCAACAGAGGCGTGCCCTCGTGTATCGCGTTATCGACCTCGAATTCAGATTCCGGGACCTCATCCACTTCCTCTGTCACCTTTTCGCTCAACGTTATTTCTCTCGAATTTCTCCGGCTGTCTGCTATCGTCGAGGGAATATTCGCATAAGAGCTGCTTCGCGAGGAAGTCGGAGTTGGCGGCGGCGAGACTCGCGCCGAAAGAATATTCAGAGAGTTCATCGCTATATCGGAGCCATGAGGAGGAGGATGTCGAGGGTAGCGGAAGCTCCGAGAATACGGATACAATAAAGTCTACGTCCTAATCAGTGCGCTCGTCGGGAGTCTATTGTGTCGTTGCTGAAAGGTATTTCCTTGTGGTGCCAACGATGGCAATACGTCAGGACCGGTAGCGGTAGTGGTAGTGGTAGTGGTAGTTCGAGTAAGTCAGCGCCGAAAGAGTGGAATAATTCAATGCAGCACAAAGAATCAAAGGCGCGCTGGGACACAGCAGCAGCAGCGCAATCAAGGATCCGACAGTCGATCAATGGGGGGATGCAAAGGCGGTTGAGATGGAGGCAGGTTGGCGTGGAATTCCAGGTCGCAAAGGGGAGTATCACAACGATTACATGTGCATGGGGATCAGCGTCGTTGGTTAACGGATGCATGAGTTTCCACACGGCGCGGAGCTGCTTGAGCACGGGCCAATTACTTTTTCTAACTGACGTCCCGCAGTAACATACTCATGTGAGGAAAGGTGAGTCAAATACCAGACACAACGATTCCTCAGACGCAGTCGCCTCTCTTCTATTTTTCAAGAATTCATCACCCATCGGGGCACAAAAACATCAGATCTTTATACGACTCTTGATTTTTAAAGCCCGCCACAATTCAATTGATATCGTTGTCTCGGTGCGCGGTACGCGGTACGCACCCACCAAAGGCAAAAGATCTCGCGACAATTTCCAACTCTGGTCAGACGCAACGTTTTGAGTTGGTTCATAGATTACCGAAAATTGACTCGGATTGAGGGTGTTCTTCTCGAGCCATTCTACCAAGTGCAACATCATAAAAGTACCATCCCAAGACAGAAGGGCTTCGAAGTAAAAGAAATCACAACACGAAACCCTTCCAAAGGTCTTTCTGGCTGCAGAGAGAGAAAATTCGAACAAACTGACCATGCCATCGCTGTCAGCTGGCAACGCGCCAAATCTGGGGGTCTTCTTGAAATCGCTCAAGACGCAACAGCTGGAACCGTCCATTGAGAACCTGGTCTCGTGAGTGGTACCATTCCCACCGCTGCCCCTACAACAATTGACCGAACTAGGCTACTGAAACGACGGCAAATCAAAAACTCCAGACCCTGCGCGATCGCAACAGCGCACCTGCTACTTCGCGTGGTTGCAAAATTCCGATGGACCGACATTGGAAAGCTCCTCGACCGAATTCAAGAGGTGGGTCAACGTCTGATCCAAGCACAGCCAAGAGAGATGGTGGTGGGCAATATAGTACGCCGAGTTCTGGGAATGATTCGCGACGAGGCAAAAGAGGACCGGAACGAAGATGTGAGCGATTCTGCTTCCAACAGTCAGATAGGCTCGCCCCATCGCCAACATAGCGATATAGGGGCACTGAAGGCAGCTGGAGGCCCTCCTCCTTCATTCAGCCCCCTTAGATACGACGCTTTAGATACTCCAAAAATGGCAGAAATGAATGGGGATGATGTTTTTGGAAGTAGACCCTCGACGGGTCACCGTCCTCCTCTTCTTACATCCCATGCTTCATACGCTAATTTGAATGGAGCGCCCATCCAACATTCAATGTTCAACTTGCTCTCTGCAACCCCATCGCCAATCTCCACACCTCCGGGAGTAGCTTCGCCGCAAGGAAAACCTTCTGTGAATGCAGCTTCTCTTGCTTCTAGAGTAGCCGCGAGCTCTAAAGATCTCAAGGCAGAGGTGATCAGTGGCATTGAGGAGATTATCGATGAACTCGACCAAGTAGACGATCAGATAGCGTCGTATGCTCAAGAACACATCCACTCTAACGAGACTATCCTTACACACTCCTCGTCGAGAAGTGTCCAGAAGTTTCTACTCAAGGCTGCGGAGAAGAGGAAATTTACTGTTATTGTCGCAGAATCATACCCGAATGATCACGAAGCAACACATGCTGCAATCACGGGCAAAGGCAGTACTGATATGGAGGAGATGGAGGAGATGAGCACTGACGTATTCTTGAAGCCTCTGTCGAAGGCCGGAATAACAGTCATTCCCATCACTGACGCGGCTATCTTTGCGGTTATGTCAAGAGTCAATAAGGTTGTTTTGGCTACTCATGCTGTAATTGCTAATGGTGGCTTGGTAGCGGCCGCTGGTGCGCGTAGTATCTCCAAAGCAGCAAGCTTCCACAAGACGCCTGTCATTGTCGTCAGTGGGGTATATAAACTCAGCCCTGAGTATCCGTTCGAATTCGAATCTCTGATCGAATATGGCGATCCAGGAAGCATTGTCAGGTATCACGATGGTCCTTTAGTGGATAGCTTGGAGGTTGACAATCCTGTATACGATTACGTGCCACCTCACCTCGTTGACCTCTACATCACTAACTTGTAAGTTCTCACAGGGGGAGAATCTTTCTTTTCTGTCATACTGACATATTACTCAGGGGAGCACATGCTCCATCGTATCTTTACAGAATCGTTGAAGATCATTACAAGGCCGAAGACATAAATTTCCACAACCCTGAAGTACAATTTTGAGCAGCTAGTTTGCCACATCACTGCGACCAGGCCTTCTTCAACCACAACCATTCCACCTGTCACAAAAGCCACCTCAAAACGATTCCTTCCACAGAAGCGATCAACAAGCTGGCCAGACCAGCGTGGAAGCGGAACAGCGCTCAGACAGAGTGCCAACCCTTGTTTTGGCAGCCCCATCGTACGTTTACATCAGGAGTCTCTGCATGACGGAGACGTCGGGATGGAGTGAAAAACGGACTTCGCAAATAACGAGGGTACGTCGGGTTGGATATGATATCCAGAGTCGTAGAGCCAAGAGCGGCGGCGAAGTTCATAGGGGCCGGGTTGAGTATGTCCCGTGGTGGATGCTTCACAGTCTGCTTGGCGATGAACGACGCTATGAAGTCTGTAAATCCAAGTCCCAACTGGTAGACGATGTACAATACCAATCAATGGATCGAGCAACTTAGTTTGACACAGGTAGCACTCAGAGTATCCTCGCCAAACGCTCTCATGTAAACACGTTGTGACTCGCTAAGATGAATATGATATGAAAAAAAGTAGCAAGACTAGATATGGACTCAAGTATATGCTCAAGTGCGTCCGTACTCCGTACTTATATACCGTACCTTGTTCGGCTGATCTAGACTAGAGTTAGTTTTAGTCAGCCGCTGACACCCCATTTGTACGATTTGTACGCCGCTCATGGGATAGCACCAATCCCATGAATGGTTCGTTGTGCCGCCGGGCAGGGCTGAGCCTCGTCAACGGCCGAACCTCCCCCAACGAACTGCGCAGGGTTTACTCGTTAGTCCGTAAGCGCGTTGAATTGAGAGACGTCGAAATATCACAATACAATATGATAATCATCTTCGTCTACTTGCACTTGACTGCCGCTCTATGATTATCGCTTCTTCGTGTGTTCGACAACCTCATCGCTTACTGGGACTTAGCTGACTCTCGATATACTCAAGTACGGGCTGATTCGTAAGCAGGGGACCCTCCACGTGCACCCCGTTCCTACCTACGTGGACCGAGATGGCTCACAGAGCATCGGTCCCTCCGCCCCCGTACAGCGAGATTGACACCACTTCTACCATTTCAGATTCAAACTTGATCTCAGTCTCAACCCCGGCTCCTTCGCAAACTGATTCTCCGGCTGTTGATACAATTACTCCGAGGCTGCCATCCATAGTATCGTCAATCTCTGCAGATTCGGTCATCTATACTCCGGGTGCTTCGCCCTCGCCATCCGAATATCATCACTCGGGGCAAGACGAGAATGTCAGCCTCGCCGCCGCTTCCTCGTCAGCTTCGATATATTTCGAGTCACGTCCTGTAGTAAATCCAGTCCCAAGCCAGTTTGTGACTAATTACAACCTCGCTGTCACATCATATTCTGATCCCGACGACCTTCCTTACCCTGAAGAATGGAGCTCGAAGGACATCTCCCCGCAGGACTGGGCCACTTTCATCAATTATCTGTTGCCAGATCACATTGCCAATGTCAATCACGAGGTTGCCGATCGCAAACTGAAGGCTGAGATGATCGATGAACGGATGCACCGACTGACCCTTGGAGGCCAGGAGAAGTTGAAATCTACAGTTGATCTTAGCGAAGTACAAGCTCAATTAGAGCCATTGCGCTCCCCAGGGTTCTCGAACTCGAATGCTACCAGCCAACATATTCCTGTGACAATTAGAGAATGGAACGAGTACTTCTTTCAACCTCGCGGCATTCGCATAGTCGTGGCCACGACAACTGATACGACTCCTCAGACCGTCGGTCGTGAGACGCCCCCGTCAATAACTCGGGATTGGATACCATACGATCATGAGCTACTGCCAGAATCATCTTCGAAGAACCCCAGAAGTGGTAGGAAAGGAATGTTTGGTAGCTTCAAGTCGTTCTCGGGCGTTGAGGCCGGCTCGAAGGGGTTCCGAATGGGTCCCATAGTTGCTGATAACGAAGGATTTCGTATTGGTAAAGGTCTTGTGGTAATGCTATATGTTCTCATTATCGACATCCTTCCTTTCAATGTATAACCGAGCGTACAGTCACCTCATTTGTACGCTTCTGCTTCCAGGAGTTCCATACGCTCAAAGGTCTTCCATTCTATGAGCATATTGCACCGTTCGAATCGAGTTGACGCCGAGAAGTCACTCTCTGGCTCTAGACGTCACCACTTATCTACAAGCTATAGAAGGAAAAGCTAACATGCATCTCATAGGCTGACAACAATGGCTTTCGCATGGGTAATATGCTCGTTGCTGATCAAAACGGATTCAGGTTTGGAGGCTCCCGAGGCTTTGTGGCTGACGGCCGTGGAGTGACTATGGGAGGAAGAGTTTTTGGACGAAGGGAGTCTCAGGAAGACCATAGGGCCCCAGGACGCGGTCGAGCACATTTCCATCGAGGCAATCACCAAAGATCCATGTCAAACTCTAGCTCGTCTTCGTCGAGTTCTTCTTTGTCTTCTGACTCGGTTTCATCAGTTGGCTCGCTTCCAGAATATGATGATCTAACAGATTTGCAATTGCCGACGACACGGCAAGCACTTGAGAAGTGGCTCAATCACCCAGACCAACCTATCTCCAAGCAGGAAGTTCGTGAAATGTGTCAGGAGATTAAAGCTTCGCGGGAAGCTTCGCCTGCACAACATCAGCGAGACATGAGTGAATTGCGGAAGGAGGTCAGGGAATTGCTAAAGTCCTTCAAAGAGAGTAAGAAAGTACAGAAGAAGGAGCGTAGAGCTGCAAAAAGAGAACGTCGCATCGCTAAGAAAGCGCTCCGAAAAGAACGGCGTCTTGCAAAGAAAGAAGAAAGGCAGGCCAGGCGAGACGGGAAAGGTAAAGGTGTGTTAGGAAAGACGAATGTGGTTTCGCCTCTCAGCAGCATGGCAAACCGTTTCCCGACCACCAATCATGCGAACTCAATGCCCATACAACCTCCATTACCAGGTCCTTCTATGATGAGAGGATTCCCGTTTGCGAGAACCACTTCTGCACCCTCTGGCTCTTCCTCAAAACCCCCACTTTTCAAGGGACCTCTTCATCGCGGCCCACCTGGTCTATCTGCTTTGCACGGTGCCTGGCCATTCACTCAGGAGCAGCCGTATGCGCCTGGGAATATCTCTATGCCATCTTTTGGAGATCCCACGCCAGTTTCTCGCAGTGCTGAGCAGATACATAACGAACTCTTACAGACGGAAACACTGGCCGACGATCGGGAGGCTAGAGCTGTCGAGCTTCGTGTAGCTGTCACAATTGAGGGTATATCAGAACAGGCGCGACTTAAGATGTTGGGCGAAGCTACTGCTATGGAAGAAGAGGCCGGCAATTTTCGACGGGAGGCCGACCGATTACGCGCCGAAGGAGAGCATCTGGACTGTGAATTAGCCAGAGAGCTTGAAGAAGAGAATGTGCAAGGCGGCCAAGTCAGTGGGGTTATTCGACACTAGGTTCAGAAGGTAATGGCGTTCTGGGTCGCAATTCTTGTAGCTTTTGATGAGAGCAACGGCCGACTAATGAATGCAGATAAAAACATGATGATTACCACGCCGGGCCTGTGACTAGGAGGACATTGAACAATCCATCACCGGCCAGGCATTTCCAACAGCACTCCCCCATCAATGGCGATAATTTCACCATTTACATACTTGTTCCTCGCCAAGAATAAAAACCCTTGGGCCATTTCCTAGTCACTTCCAGCCCTTCCTAAAGGAACATTTCCTTTCTCCTTCATTTTCTGATCCGGCAATTCGCTCTTCTGATTCTCATCACTCTCCTTGAACGTTAGCTCGCTCGGGAAGTATCCTGGAGCAATGTTGTTTACTCTTATGCCCGCTTTCTTAAACTCATACGACATTAGTTTGGACAGATGAACAGTCGCTCCTTTCGCAGCGTTATATGAAACGTGACCCTGCGAATCACGCATGATACCCGACATTGATGAGATGACGATCACGGATGGAGAGAAATGTCCGTTGACCTCCTTACTAGCTTGAAGCAGTGGGAGGAGCGCAGTGGTCGTGAAGTAAACCGCTGATACGTTGGTGTTGAACGTGTCAGCCCACTCAGGAATGACTCGCCCTTAAAGAGATTCTCCTGCAAATCTGTAGCACTCTCGCTAGAAGGATCACCTCTAGGTTCTTGAATCCCAGCGCTCACGACGAGAAGATCGATGTGTTTCTCCTTAGAGATCTCAGACACCAAGTTCTCGAGATCCTCCTTCTTCGTTGCGTCGCATAGTCCAACACTATTACACGTGAGCATGGAACTCATGCATAGTGTAGATACAGGACTTACGGGATGATTTCACCTGGCCCATCTTCTGGAGAATGAGATTTTGCGGACGATTCGAGAACGTTCATTCGCCGACTTGTGATGTAAACTCGTGCACCATTGGCGGCGAGTGCTTGTGTGGCCATCAATCCGATACCCGTGCCACCACCAGTGACTACACAGACGGGCCCTTTGACGGAAAAGAGGCTGTCTACCGTCAGTTCTGATGTTTTGACCATATTTAGTAATGTGGATAGAAAACTCTCGGAAGGTGTGGAGAATGTGAATATCTAGAATTAAGCCGTCTATAGTGTTGGCTCTGTCGAATTTGAAACAAGATATTCTATAGGTGTCTGGTTGTATATGACCTTGATCGTATGACACGTATTGTACAATACCCGGCTTAAAAAGAAAACTACTTCTAGACGAGACCAAGCTAATTTCTGGTAGAAACGTCGAATGAGGGGTCTCCATGTTCATCTACGTCATGGACAGTTAGCACGGCAAAACTGCCACGTTTGTCCCCTGAATTCCTGAACTCGGGAATGCACCATTAACGGGCTCTTGTTTACTTATGACACATACTGGAACCACATTCTATGGACGTCGAACGGCCGTCGAAATAGGAGAATTTCTTGGTTCGAAAATTGAAGTCACTTGTTCAAGGGTATAATAACAATAGAAACCAATGACACGCTGTGTACACTCCCCCGAAAATTACGTCCATCGGGTAGGTTACCGATTAAGATTCAACAGCCCTTCAATGTACCTTTTCGTGTCCACTCCAATTCCCTGAGCCAGCCTTCCGGGACCGCCCACCCAGCTCGAGTCGCCACTGGTTGCCGCAACACCGGCAAGACGGGCACTAGATGACTTAGTTGCCGTGTAATCGCTAGCTTGACGAACGAGGAATATTTCTTTGCATTGCGGCACATTGGCATGGGCTTTAGCATTTGTAAGAAATGGGTGCGCTGGGCCAGAAACGAAGCTCGACGCAAAAGTACTAGCGTTGCGCGAAGATGCAGCAGGGTCTAGTACTGATTTGCTTCGGGGCGACTCCAAACTATCTTCAGATATCAGAGGAGGGACCTCGACAGGACCCGATGCAAGAGGCAATTGCTGTGCATCTGTGTCGGGTATTCGAGTCCATACAACCCACCAGCCTCTGCTGGTCTTACATGTTTGTTCCTTCTCGGTACTGTCCCTATCTTGGGTTGTTCCGATATACGTGTTCAGTAACTGCATATGTGTGCTAAGTGCTTCAAGTCGAGACCATGCTGGTTGAGAGGCTGACCATTGTGGGAGATACGGATCTGGTATATTCGGAATAGTCGAATTCACGGTCAAAGATTTTGGATCCCATACAAGATCATATATTGGCGAATCGGCGCTAGTGGCATGATCCGGTCTCAGGGGACGGAAGCTGGTGGATTGGAGTAGAGGTTTGATCAAAGGTTTGATCTGGTGGTGTAGATCTCGGTATAGGCTTGCCAAGGCGAGTGATTCTGTTCTCAACTCAAAGAGAAAGACGAAAATAAACGGCCTGCTGACATACAAAACGACCCGTAACTTTTTTGTTTTGTTTCGATCTTGACTCTCGAATGATCCATGCGAAGTTGAAGTACGTTCGGAGACGGTGTGCCTGTTACTTGTCTGCTCATTGTCTGTCTTGCTCAGATCAATACTGATGTCAGCCTCGGCGCGAGCATCCTCTGCTCGTTCTAATTCTACCGTAAGAGTTCGTAGAAGTAGTCTCTCGTTAGAATCTTCGTCCTCAATGCTGTTCTTTCGGAAACCCATTGGCGCGCCCTCTCCTGCAACTTCCTCATTAGCACTATCAATGTCTCCCAACATTCCTATCAAAAATTGACCAGAAGAGATAGGCATATCAATGGCCATCGAATTGGACGAGGCATTGTCGGCTTGACCATCGAAAGAATCTATCGCGTTCCCTGTTTCTGGGTCTCTTACAGCAACAGTCGGATGGGTTGGCTCATGACTTTTCGGTGTACTGCTACCAAGACTCCAGTGAGTGCCATAGCCAAACTTAAAGTACTGCATCAATCTACTTGCTTTCTTCGATTCACTATCAGTGCTAATAGTCGAGACGGCTCGACGAAGAACTGGCTTCCTTCTGAGTCTAGACCTGTCTCGACCCGGACTTGCTGGGCCGGATTCCCCGGCTTGATTTGGCGATACTTCCTGCTTTGGAAGGTTATCTGTGGGCGTATTCTGTTCGGGAGTGTCTCGAAACACAACGATCTGAGGCTTCACATCATCTTCAAGCGGGTGTTGCAGTGGGGTTGCGCCGTTATCTTCTTCTATCGCAACGTCCCTTGAACGATTTGAGTCGGGACCAGGGCTTGCCCCATACAGTTGTCGCGACTTGTCTCTTGAATGTGGTGACATTCTTTTTCTTGAGTTACTACCTCTCGATTTTCTTCCTTTCCGGGGGCGATTGGAAGCTGGATTATCAAGTACGCCATATGCGTGTATGCCCCATCTATAGACGTCCTCGGTCCAGTGAGAAATATCTCGTATCGATTTTCTTGAGAGCGCACCAGTTCCCAAAAATACTGCTCCATCTTCAGCTCCGGGTTCGTTTCCACGGCCTATCCATGAGTCAAGCTCGGCATCGGCTCCCTCGAATTTGCTGGTGGTCTTTCCTTCATTCTCAATTAAAGATGGTCCGCCGAATTTTGATACCATCATATCGACAAGCCCATCCATTCTGGTGATGAAACCTTCTAGTGCCTCACGCTCTCCACTCCCTCGGTCCTCCTCGCCCACACCTATACCCAATTCACCAGAGGCCGCTATCTTTATTCCACTATATAAGTTATTGGCAGGGTTTCCATGCATGAGAACATTCCAAGTTGATAGAAATGTATCCCAATATCGTCCCAGAAGGTCAACAAATTTGTCTCTTTTGGCACGAACGAAGAGCGCGCTCATAGACGATGCATGATGCAGGAGAAAAGTGGAATGTGCTCGAAGGAGATCTCCAAGTAGTAAGATTGCGGGTTTCACTTCGCGCGATGAGTACTCCACGGTTTGTATTTCCTCCTCCACCGCGCCTTTCACTGCAAAGCTCTTCTGTTGCTTGGTGGTTTTCGGAATAATGCTTAAATTAATCGACTGTATTTATTAGTGACCTAACCGCAATAAGGGCGTCGGAAACCAGCTCACCGCCAGAATCCACCAGCCAGACTCCAGTTCGTGCAAGATGATGCGTGACTTTTCAGTCTCGATCGTGTTTACAGATTGTCCATTCGAGAAACTCCGTCCAAACTCCACCATGCCTTGTGCAAGTCCAATACGCCTCAATTGTTCGTTGATCCTTTCGCGCGCTGCATTGCGAGCCGCTTCGCGTTCCTCCTGGCCTCGCTTTTGCTTCTTCCGCTCCTTATCTTGGTCTTTGTATTCAAGACATGTGTAGTAGACCACCTGGTCTTCGATAGTCTCGTCAGTCGCGCCCAAGGAGGGATTGTAGATGGCCAGGAAGCCTAGTTCAGCCGGAGTAGTCTTCCTCGAGGGTTCTTTTGACGATGACATCGCATGTTCCCCTGCTCCGCGCCGAGACCAGGAGGAATTGATTTCACCGACGTCGAGATTTATGAAGCACTGAGGACTGTTGGTATTTCTGAGCGCGCGGCATTCTCATGAATGTTACCGAGTAGCCAGGTGACAGGCCGAAGTCTGTGTTGAGATGAAGACCACCAGGGTGAGGAAGGAGGTATGAAGATGAACACGAGTAGAGTAACAACGAGTAAGTCAAGACGACCCTTCCCCACGACGACGGGATATGGATACCATTGAAGAGGTCCACCGCGGTCCGGAGTTATCTCATAAATCAGACGCTCTGGCAGAAAGGAGCTGGAACGTGCGGGCCGTAATCATAACCTTAGGCGTCCTTAGGTACGCGCACAGGCTAAAACTACGTAATCCGATGTAACCGACCCACAATTCCTAGCTTCTTTCTTCTAGAGCGTCTGAGAAAGTTTAGTCGCAAAATCGAGATTTTAGCGCACTTTTAGATATCGGGAGTACGGCTAAATTATAGATAATTCTAATCTCTACCTATAAGATATTTTTCGTCTTATTCCCTTCTAATCTTAGTGTCATTTTACATCGTACAAGTAAAAAAAAAGTCTCGAATTTTAGTATAAAATTAGCTTTTATCGATACTTTACTGTTTCTTAGCCAAATTAACTCCGATTTTTACGAAAGTAGGCTTATTTAATCCGGATTTCTCTTTATTAGGAATCTGAGGATATATTATACAGAGTTGGCACAGGACTAATGTCAGCTGACTGTGTCAGCTAACTATACTGACTAACGTTATGTGACTAGACTCGGCTAGCCTAAGCTTCCCTTATATACTTAAGTACTTCTCCCTTATACTCTCTTAGCTA
>QYAH01000195.1:0-58755 GCA_003988945.1 Chaetoscypha palmicola | reverse complement strand
TTATAATAAGGAACTTTAGGTTTCTCTTAATAATCCTAATATATTTTAAACTACTATTAGAACACCTAATAGTACTAATCGTATATCGATTAGTCCCTTGTTAAAATAATAAGTAAGGTGTAGAAAAGTAGAAAAGGATATAGGTGGAAGGGAGGAGCAGAGCTCGCTTTTATTCCAAGCTGCACCCCTGATTAGACACGTGACATATAAAAAATTCAGAGTTTGTGCTGTGCTGCAAAAACTGTATAATGCATAAAAGAACCCTAGGTACAATCGTCAGCCTCTCGTATTCCAAAGTCTAGAGCATAGCATGGCGCGGGGAAGCAGAAAAGCTGGGGTCTAGCTTCGTTCCTGCATATCGCATTAGTTTTCATGACTCGAGATAGTAACTAATTCTATACCAAACCAATTTGTTGCTCCCATGAACTAGTATGAAGTCCGTCAATTGCCGTTGGGAGCCGACAATCTGTTCAATCAAGAACTCCCCCCGCGAATAGCTGGGGAATTGAGTTTGTGGAGGCGGTAAGTCGTATGTTTCCCCGCATAGGATTGTTATTGCCTTGTGGTCGTTTGTGAAACTAGCAGCAGCCTTTGACAAAGCCGACAACACGTTTCGCGAGCACGCTAGTGGTGATGCGAGGTTGCTACGGAGTCTTGCAAAAATTTGACACGTAATCCGTACTAAAAAAAGGCATTGCCTTGTTCGATTTCTGTCTTGTCGACGTACTTTCCATCCCCTTTCGGGGTGGACAGTGAAGAAGGTTGAGATATATAAAGCGTGCCATCTGCATAGAATCGAATCGAACAAATGTCGTGGCTGCTATCAGTGTACAGGAGATCATATGCACGCTCGAGAGTTCGATGTTGAGGCATTCTAACAATCAGTGTCGAATGATATGAAATGCATAGGAATTAGAAATATCCGACAATGGAAATATAGAGCAAACAAATCGTTGCTGCATCGCATAGTCACAACACGTAATTGAATGTCAGATGAAGATGGGCTCACGCTATATGAAACTGATATGAACGACTACTATTCTCATGCTCGATGTGACAAAGTGATTGCATCGCCTCTGTCTTGAGCGCTTAAAGTAGACCGCATTTGTGCTTTGGTGTGTGGGAACACTATAACCACAAAATTTGCGAGCAAGGTAAGATTGAGACGAGGAAGCACCGCAAGATTGCTGACTATGACTGCAATATTCGAGACATTGAAAAAGCCCGACCTTTTTTAACATGCTAAAATGCATACATCACACGTCACCTCTTGTCATACAATGGCAATTCCTGTAAGCGTTCCTAGATGAGGGAAGAGAACTTTCCCATCACTGCCATCCATATTCGCACTATACGCGCTTCCGAGGAGGTCCGTGATATACATCTTCTAGTTCTCGGTGTCCAATGCTAGACCGATTCCTTCGTGTAGTCTACGCACCGGGATTTCTGGTGAGTCATGTGCAGTTTCGCCAGCACCAGGTATACGAGCTCGATTGACGGTGTTGCCCAAAGGAATTTTGCAGCAATATTGTCAGCAAGGGTCTACTTGGGATGACAGTGAGAAACAGATCCATACTCCCCGCGGTCAGTCCAGTATAACCATCCCCCTTCTATATCAAGTAACAAATAAATTGGCTCGGGCAGTCCTTCGAAAAGTACTTCGATGTTCTTCTCGTTTTCTCCAGCGCCGCCTTTCATCGGACATCTTAAGATCTTGCCTTTCCCGTCTTTCGGGGGCCCTCTCTGTGACCAGTATATATAGCCTGCCTTTTCATCGACACTGATTCCAACACAATGCCTCATAAAATCAGATCTGTGTTCCTTATTCTCGACGTCGCTATTTTTCACTAAAGTCTCCACGTTTCTGCCATCAAGCTCGCATCGCATGACTCGCATTCCCTCTCTATCACACCAATATAATTTCTTCGTCTCTTTCGCGATCACCAATTGTTTCGGAGTGTGCGTCAACGTCCCTGCCTCTATGATGCTCGTCACATTCTGGCCATCAATGTCACGTTGGATGCTACCACTGTTGGTCCAGCCGTCCGCATTTGGACGTCCCATGTTCGTCCAGAATATGTATTCGCGACATGGAGAGATAGCAATGCCGTCTGGTGCCCATGTGAGGTGTGACAACATCATGGCCATTGGAACCATCTTTATTGCAGGTAAATATCCGCCCAGGTCGTCTATTCTCTGGTTCGTATATGCCGTGGTCGAGGATAAAGAGACGGGTCTGCATCTTAGAAATTGGAGATGGCGTTAGGGAGTGGAAGAGTCTGGCGGCCTGAGAAGTGTCCAGCTGAGAACAAGAAGAACAGTATCCTGCTGTTAGTGCTATCTGTCAATTGTATTGAAAGGGTGTAGTAAGGCTATTCAATGGTTGGTGACGCCGAATCTTAGTACGTCACAGCAGCTTTTGAAGCGTCTGGAAAGCACTCAAGGAAATTATTGGCTCATGGCGATGAGCATACTTGAACCGAATCAGGCATAGGCATGCTCCATAAGAAGACCGTCGAAGTAGGTTGCTCATGATTGTGATGATGTACATCGGTAGATGAGTTTCCTCTCCTGCATTCTGCATTGTTGAGCCGTGATGGGGAAGATTAAGAGATCCACTTAAATCTGGCTAGCTTGAATCGGCATCTCAATCCCATCACGTGACTCCACGTGACTCTCATCGGACGAGCTGGGACTTTCAATGCTGCCGTGAATCGCTCGACTCTGTCTGATATCGTGTTATATTGGTTATAGAGTCTCTTCGTCTCTTCGAAACTCTATAGATGCGCCTGCGTCGATATCTTACACGTTGCTACAACATTTTATCAATGGCCTGGCTGTCCATGTTATACTCCCCTGCTTTTGGACCCCAATGGTGGAGGCTGAGATATCGTCAAATAAGAGCTGAAGGGCAACCCATCAACTTCATCCTCCTCTCGAATCATCTCATCTTGTGCCTTGCTGTTTACCCCTGATCTGCAGGTTTTCAGTGTTGACCAAGAGACATTCTTCTCTACGTTCTTCTTTCGTTGCGCGAGGGTACTCGCCGTGCCTACTTGTCATAATCCGCGAAAATCAAAATGAGGCTTTTAAACACATCTTCTCTGGAGCTGCAAGAATTCTTCCAAGATGGAAATGGTGGAGGTATACCTCCCTATGCAATTCTGTCTCATACCTGGGGCAATGAGGAAATTTCCTTTCAAGAGATGAACGGACCACGAAGCATCGCAGAAACGAAGTTGGGATTTTCCAAGATTAAGAATGCTTGTGATTTAGCTTCGGCTAACTCCTTCGGTTACATCTGGATCGATACTTGTTGTATCGATAAGACGAGCTCGGCGGAACTCTCTGAAGCGATAAACTCGATGTTCCAATGGTACAAAGACGCTCACATTTGTTACGCATATATTTCAGACGTGACAAGAACTGTTGATGAGATAGCGACATTCGCAAGTGAATTTTCGGCATGCAGATGGTTTCAGCGTGGCTGGACACTACAAGAGCTGATAGCGCCGGCAAACATTCATTTCTACAATGTCAAATGGGATTTCATAGGGACGAAGTCAGATCTATCAGAACAAATTGCATCTGTTACGCAGATAGATACTGGTGCTTTGAATGGCCAACAATTGTCGATCTATACAATTGCTCGCCGAATGTCATGGGCCGCCAATCGCCAGACCTCCAGACCCGAGGATATGGCATATTGCCTATTGGGTATATTTGACATCAACATGCCGTTGTTGTATGGAGAAGGGGACAGGGCATTTATTCGGCTTCAGCACGCGATAATGCAGACAACAGACGACCAATCACTGTTCTTGTGGTCGACTTACGGGTTCAACAATGGTCTTTTACCTACACAGCTCCCATCTCATGGCACAGGACTACTTGCCAATTCACCATTGTACTTTCGAGGGTCGCGTGATATAGCACAATTTCACTACGAGCGACAGGGCATTCCGCTATCATTGGTAACCAGTCAGGGACTTCGAGTCAACGTTCTTCTCTGTGAGGTAAAATCTGAAGGCTTCCATTTTGCTGTGTTGAATTGCCAAATTGGTCCCAAACCTGGTGTGCTTGCGGGTATCAAAATCAGAGCAACCATTACTGGTAGATTTCACTTTGAGCGGGTCAAATACTCCAAGATCTATGAGTTCGCATGCGAAGGCAATATGAATTATAATGGCATCAGAGTAGAGGGCTTCGCACACGATCAGAGACAGGCTCGCTTGTTAGATGTCGACTCGGGTAATTATAGCAACTATGAGATTGTCCACCGACTAATTGCTTATAGGTAAAATTTACAAGGACTGGAAGCCCAGTAAAATATATTTCACGCACACACCTAAGCCTCAGTTAGTGCCCAGCTTCCGTATAATCGGAAAAAGCTCCACCCAAGACGATAGCCTGCATGTGGAGGCTACATACCCACCACATTTATGGGATAACAGGACTCGTGTTTTACAACCTATGACCACCTCTTTAGGTGCTTGTGCGGCTCTTCGGATTCGATATGAGACCAAGAAATGTACTCTGATTGTCGGGACTGCTCGTGTATCCTCAGCCTCGGCTCCATTACCCTGGTGTACGACCACGCCCTGGTTGGAAGATGACCATGATCTTGATGGGCTCAAAGACCAATTCGTCAATCGTCGGTTCGATCTACCAACAAAAGATGATTTTTTATTTGACCCCGACCTACAAGGAGATTTTGATCACCATTTTCGTGGGAAGCATGGAATTTCTTGCCTCTTAATGGCCAGGACAATCTTTGAAAGAAGAACGTATATTCTGCATATATCCCTCTCAGAAGACTACCCTGTATCTCGTGGTATGCCACAACTCATGGATAAAGTTCTGAAGAAACGCAGTAAGAAGGGTAAGATTCGACTCGATGGCCCACAGCAAGAGTCAGCCATAGATGATGGAGATTCTGGCGAGGACTTAGAGCAAACACCCAGAGGAGACAGGTTTCCGGAATATGCCCCCTCTTCCTTTTCACAAAGCGATTAAAAAAACATGTTTGTATCGATATACTCCTGCTAGGGTATTCACCCTAGGTATTAAGGACAGAAGAGATAGCACCTAATCATCATCGAGCAACTTTGATCGCTTCAGCCCTTTCTCTCAAATTATAACTTGAAAGTGATGGAATCACACTCAGGGGTAAAGACGTGGCGGCGTTTTGATACATAGCATTAAGCATGTAATGATAGTACACGTTGGACACATCAGACTTATTTAGTAGAGAAATCTTCCTATAAGATTAAGTCTCCGCTATTGTGAAAACCCTCTCCGAAAGCTATTTACATCAATAGGATCGCTAGCCATTATCAAACATTGCAATATCTCAATTATCGCGCACGCCCCTCATAGGCCTCCGTTTCGCATTATAACTTTTTCGTAACGCATTTGCAACACATAACAATCGCAGAAATGATTTGAGACAATTCTTTTATGTCCGTCGAGATGAAAGGGCAAAACAACGTCTGCACGTGAAAATGCGCTTCGAACCTGTAGATGGTAGCGCAAATATGTCGTGGCAGCCGCTGCTCCGCGGGTGTGATGCAAAGGTCGTAGGTGGCGAAAAATACCGTTCCGCGATTCTGTGGATATGATGACATGGTATCGCTTTGTACGGAAAAGACATATTTGGAAACAGCTTAATCTTTTCTGTTCTTCCGCCTGATTTTACGAAATTGATGAGAAGGGGTGAGAGGGTGGTAATCCTGGAAATTGGAACTGAAGTAAGGTTCATCTTATGAGTGGCACTAAAAATAATGTCGTTTCGTTGGAGTAGTGCGTAGATGTTAGTGCGTGAGATAGATGAGCCCAGGATATGTATATATATGAATCTATAGCTTGGTCTATGAGAGATGAACGCATCCAAAACAACGCACACGGTGGAGCTGTTCATCAAGAACATGACCATTATCTATAAAGTGGATATTTTTGTCCTTCCAGCGACTCCCAAAATAAAGAAATCAGAGACAGACTATCGCGGCTATCTGATATAGCGCACGCATAGGGATATTTGAAACGAGGACGCAGTCCTAGGATAGGAAAATCTGGAAATGAAACGAGATTAAGAACTCTCCCGTACAGCATCAATGACGGAATACTCCCAACATGTCCTCATCTGCTCACACTCTTCGATGATACTTTCTTCTTCCCACCACCACTTCCTAGCTTGTACGAAAGATCCCCAGGTCTCCTTCCATAACATGCGACCAACGACGCTTTTCAATTCTTGTTTCACGATGGCCGTTGTATCAATTGCACTAGGGTTGCATTGAACTTCGAGAGTGGTCTCTGTGAGTAAGGCTTCGGCTTCTTGTGCATTGACTGATGCGAGGAACGGAACTGTGAGAATCATGCTTCCTTCGGCGCGTAGTCCAACTTCCTGAAGCCAGCTTGGGAAAAGCCGACTGGGGTTTACGCATCGAAATTGCTTCTCGAGATTGAACATGAGGTGAACGTCAAGCCAGGCTCGTAGGATTGGGCCTAGCGTTGAAGGTAGAGGTGCTGGGTCGATTATGGTGAGGTGGAGCGTACTTTGGAAGGCTGATGGAATTGAATCAAGGCGTTGATCCTCTAGAAGTCGGTGGCATTCTTTGAGGATGCCTGGAATGGACGATGCTGGAAATAGGGTGGGGAGGGAGAACGAGTGGATTGAAGTAAAGGAGCTGTTTGCGTAGGGAAGGTTCGCAGTGCGTTCCTGGATAGCGAAAGGACGGACATTAGGGTATGACTTTTGTGACAGAGGTGCTTTGCTGAGGTGGTGGACTTCTGTGGTAGGTTGCGAGAGAGCGGAGAGGAATGAAGCAGATGCTGCCATGGATTAGTAAGTCTATATAAGTGAGTTATAGATTCCACTCACCATGGTTTTCGTACAGCGATAGCACTTTGGTAGCACCGGTCGTCGATACCTGAATGGTTCGTGAATCGTCGCAACCGCTCAGCCTAGTAGTTTTGAGGTCTCGTAGGGCGAAAAGCATCCATCTTTGCTTCTCCAATTCTAGCTCTCTGTAAATCGAAGCGTCTGCCACTTCAACCCATTCTTCTTTCAATCGTTCAAGGATGATTTTAGAGCTGGCTGCCTCCATTCGAAGAATGCCTCTCTGCAAGTGGGAGTGGCCTAAGCGAGGTCTCTGTCGCTTTAATGTAGGAGATCGGGAGGGTGGCTGCAATGGTGACTGCTGTAGTCTTGGTACTAGCTGAGTCGTGGATTTCCATTTTTCAGTATTGTCGCCTGAAGAACACGATTGCCATGAGCCTTTTCGGCTTGAAAGGGAAAGCGGCGGTGGTCGAGATCTTAGCCAAGAGACCTCTCCAGTATCCGGTGCTGTAGATGCAGACTTATGTGGAAGATACAATTGCGGGACTGGAAACTCAAATTTCGTTGATGGTCGTTTCCTACAACATTAGCATCAGGTCGCAAGTCGAGAGTCTGACACTTACGGATCCGCAGGCGAGGCATCGATGAGAATCGGAACTGTGCGTGAAGTAGAAAAATGAACCACGTTGGCTACTTGTTCAGCCAAACTTATACTGTCTCGTGGTGAAATTGAGACTTCAGAGACCCTTGCTCTTGGCGACGTTGGACTTAAGGGCTGCCCGAAGAGGCTCTTGCTTGTCGGAGAATTCAAAACAGATCCCCAAGAAGAGTCCGTCGTAGATGATCGCGCCGTCCATGCGGAGAATATAGATTCGGCTGCTGTGAGAGAGTCAGCTTTATTCAGAGACAACATCATCTACTATTTACCCTCTGATTGATTTGAAAGGTCTGCGTCTGTATCAAACCCAGACAATGCAACAACAGCGGCGACTGCTGGTTGACTCTGCCTTGGATCTGTAAAGTCGCGGACAGACACATCTGAGGAAACAGTATAACTCGATATTCTCCTCGAAGATTTGCTTGCTTCTCCAGTCCTGAGAACTGCGAGCTTTGACTGAGATGCACCCCTAGCGAGGTCACCTTTCTTACCGCCGAAGAGATTCAGAAGGGCTGGCCTCGAGTTGCTTTGAGTTGATTCCGACGATCTCGAGCTTCGAAATGATGAACCTCGCGACAATCCATTAACTTTACCTTCCTTGCGTGTCTTCCGTTGGCCTACGGTCTCCCGACTAGCATCTACAAAATGTGTGTCGAACATATTGATGGCAGAATGATTGAAAGAGATCTCCAGGCGGGTCAAGAATATGAATTAAGAGATCTCATGCGTGTATGCCACGAGGGATCAATGCCATAGAAGTGATATGTGACAAGGCATACGAAAACAGCTCATGATTATGTTTCATTCATGGGAAAGTCTCAGGAGAATGGAGGATATATGACAGATGCAACGTGAGACTTTACAGCAAACGAGGTGAGCCCCCTGACTTGATCTTTACTCACATTACTTTGTAATCGCCTTCACATGGTAGTCAATGAGAAAGCGAGACAGTTGACGTTGACGGACATCAATGTCCAAACTGCTCTCGCTGCCGGAGGAACACTAGATTAGAGTACCAGCTACCCATTACTGAGAATCATTTGTGAAACACGAGTCAAGATATTAGGTCTGCAAGAAGCCGTAGTTGCTTATTGCGATATCAACGGAGGTGGCGCTCGATAATTGTCTGGACTTTTTCTGGCGACACAACGCTATCGGTAGGACGTGGATGTACAACACCATTAGATGAGGTAAAATGCGGTGGTACTTGGAGAGGGATGAAGTAGAGCGGGTATACGGCGGAAAACTGGGAAGCAGATGCAGCCCAAGATTTCTACTAGCAATCTATTCGTTCCCGTCGGCTGAGGGTTTTTGCGCCCCGAAACGATTCATCAAAAGACATCGAACCATCTTCCACAAACATCGCCAAATGCTCCCTGTCTCATCTCTCCCTTCTTTGCACGCATTTCTTCTGTCGGACTGGCCTTTTCCTCCTACGATCTATAATTTGCCCGCTATGCCGTATTATTTGGCGACTCGCAATGCGTCTTTTTGATAGCAAACGTTTTGACAACTCGAACTCGTCCTTCCTCCGAAGCCCCTCTGTACTGTAACATCGGAATGTCGAGTCACTCTCGGTACTGCATGAAGCAGTGCTGGAAGCAAGATTTCCATTCTATATACCAACGGCACTCATAAAGCCCGATTTATGGATCTGCCGTATCTCGCATCGAAGACGATTTGGTACGCCACGAACAGGCGGGAGAACAAAAAGAAAAGTTTGGGTGGTACTGCGTCGTACGATGGAGTCACAACGTGGAGAATGTTCGCTGAGCTTAGAATTATAAGTGACAATCTGCGGACAGCTGCGTATGTATTTACATGGGATCCAATCATCTGTTGTCGCCAAAGTGCTGAACGCGGTGACCAGCCCGCCTCTCGAAATTCGAGCTGCTGGGCGAGCTGTTGAACGAACCCATGACTTTGCATGATCGAGTGGGACTCACCCAGAGGTCGGTCGTTGGGACAGCAAAAGAAAATGTCAGTCTGCATGTGCCGCCACCAGACTAATGATATGTCGCATAGTGAATAGCAGCTGTTTGGGTTTACTTTTTCTTGGAAACCTCTAGATCATTCCACGCAAATCGTCTGTTCTCGAAGAGGTAGTCCATACTGCATATTTTAACCTTTCGAATTTTCAGTTTCAATTGAATATGTAGGAGTTGGCGGGCGGCAGCTTTAACCTCCCGTTTCTCAGATTCCTAATATCTCCGTGTCCGGCTGGTGTTCCCATAGTTCACAACGGGGGCAATGCAATCTATCCTTAAGCAACACTGTTGTCTTACTCGAATTTTGCAGGCCTTCTCTCGTTTCAGCTTCGGAGTTGTGATGCTGTGATCTTTTTTCATATATTGTTCATTGGCGAGGAGGATTGTCTCGAGCGGCTTCTATTGGTCAATCGGTTGCTGTTGACTATTTTCCTACACCCGAAGGCTTATGCATTGTGCCAGTCTTGCTTTGGCCCTCAAAACAAGCACTCTTGACAGGAGCTGTCAACGTTGACTTGCCCGTTTCCCGTTGCTCGTTTCCGTATATCCTTTCTTTACTCCCACGTTTTCTACATGGGACAAATTGAAGGACAGAAAACCATTATATCATGTCGTCAATCAAGGAATCAGTCAGAGGCCTCGATATGAGGGTTTCTGCTTCGACGTTTGGTAGAGTGTTCCGGCTGGATGGATCGGGCCATGTAAGCGTATCTGATCTCCAGGAAGTGCACTTGAGGTTGACAGCGTACAGCAAAAAGAACGGAAAGGATCTAGATTCTTTACTGAGATCCATGCTGGGTTGACGACCTTCTTTACAATGGCATACATTATCGCTGTTAATGTATGTTGGCGCAATTGAAACGATTCTTTCTTTTTAACAATGATAGGCTTCTATCCTGAGTGACAGTGGAGGCACTTGTGTTCATGACAACGATGCGCAGTATGCCCACTGCCTAATCGGTTAGTACTCTATCACGTCGATCGAGTAGCTGAGCTGATCCCACCAGATGTAAAAAGAGACCTGATTACAGCAACGGCGGCAATCGCTGGCGTGGGTTCAATAATGTTCGGTTTCTTTACAAATCTTCCGGTCGCACTAGCGTAGGTCAGCCATCCTTCTCGAATGTACTGTACTGATAATCTAAAGCCCAGGAATGGGGTTGAATGCTTACTTTACGTATCAAGTCGTGGGCTTCCATGGCTCGGGAACAATATCGTATGAATTAGCTTTGACGTCAGTTTTTATCGAAGGCTTTATCTTCGTCTTCCTCTCCTTGATTGGTATACGACAATGGCTCGTACGGATCATTCCAGGATCTATCAAAGTTGCAAGCGGCGTTGGTATAGGCCTCTTCCTCACAGAAACTGGGCTCTCTCGCTCCGGTGTTGGTATGATCTCAGGTGGTGTAGACTCGCCTACGAATCTAGCCGGTTGTCCTCCCCAATATCTTGATCCTCATACCAAGGCGTGTACGAGCCATAAAATGAGCAACCCAACCGTGAGTGCATCACTGACTGTGGAGTCGTCATACTGACAGCTTTTCAGATGTGGATTGGCATTATGTGTGGAGGTGTGCTGACTGCTTGGCTTATGTCATATCGAATAAAGTCTGCCATCTTGATCGGTATAATTGTTGTTTCAGTACTCTCATGGCCGTATGAAATGTCCCCTCGAAATCTTATCCTATCCGTTAACAAAATTTAGACGCAATACACCGTTCACATACTTCCCCGACACTCCGCAGGGCGACCAGATGCACATATTCTTCAAAAGTGTTGTCTCCTTCCACCCTATCAACAATACACTGGCTGTGCTTGACTGGAACATCGCTGGCTCAGGAGGGCACTTCGCGTTGTCACTCTTCACATTCCTTTACGTCGACATCATTGATGCAACGACAACACTCTACTCCATGGCCCGACTTGCAGGTGCAACAGATCCTGATACTGGTGATTTTGAACGCTCGACCATCGCATACTGCTGCGATGCAATCATGATCTCTATCGGATCATTATTCGGTTGTTCCCCGGTGACAGCATTCATTGAGTCTGGCGCTGGTATCACGGATGGCGGCCGGACTGGCCTGACGGCAATCACGACTGGGGTTTGTTTCTTGATATCCATATTCTTCGCTCCTATATTCGCGTCTATTCCGCCCTGGGCTACCGGCGGTACACTTGTTCTTGTTGGCTGCATGATGATGAGGCAGGTGACGGCGGTAAATTGGTCATTCATTGGAGATGCTCTACCAGCTTTCGTTACAATCGCTTGTATGCCGTTGACGTACTCAGTAGCATATGGTCTCATTGCCGGTATATTCTGCTATACCGCTCTCAATGGTCTGATATATCTTACAACGAGAATCTCCGGCGGTAGAATTCAACCACCAGATGCAGACTCGGCGGAATATTGGACGTACAAGCCAAGCGATAGTCATCCACCCTGGTTTGTGCGAGCTGCCAAAGGCGATCTTTGGCATTCAAGGAACAGTGTTGAGGAGATCGAAGTACGAAGTCTTGCCAGTAACACTGCGAGCGAAAAGGAGCTTGTTGAGGGTCCTGTCGATAGTAGGGTCGTCTCAACTGTCACAGAAGAGGGACTCACCAAGCACGATTCTTACACTAGAACAGATGGAGCTACAGTATCAATATGAGTTATGAGGATGTTAGACGAGGAATGAGTCTGATGGAAACAAAGAGTTATGGCTGTTATGAGATATGTATGGATTTCCCCACCTTCACTTCAAAATTCTATTCCTAATATTAGATTTCACCGAGTTGGATTCCACTGAGACAGAGAGAGACGCAGAAAGTTTCATTGGTGATATTCTAATGAAGCGAAAAAACCAATCCTTAAATAAAATTGAAATAGGTGACAAATGAAATCCCATTACAAAATAAGCGAGTGCTTCTTCTATCCTCCATATCTGTTGAGACGTCGTGTCAATTTTCCATACAATAATGTACTCTATCGTTCTCGAGATGTTTTCCCATGGAACATGTACCTCAGATCTTCTTATCCTTCCCGTAGCCCCCATACCCACCACTACCACTACCGCCGTCGTCGCCCCAGAAGCCACCTGGGCCGAAAAAGTCATCGTCTCCGTCGTGCTTGTGGTTCGAATGTCCACCATGGGGGGATGGTGGAGAAGCTGGATAACTTCCTCCGCCGCCGTTTCCTCCAGTTTGAGGAGTTGGAGGACTCGTCGGTGGATTCGGTGGATGTGGTGGATTAGGGATGGTTGTAGGTGGTGATACTGGGACAGTTGAAGACGCACCGCCATTACCTCCAACTATTGTTGTCCCTGGGCCTGGATGAACGGCTGAAGGAGTGTAGCCTCCTAGTGGTGGTGGCAGAGGTGGATCAATCACTGGAGCCGTTGGTAGCGGTGTAGCTGGATGAGTGCTAGATACTCCTCCATTGTTTCCAACTGTAGTCGTCCCCGGGCCTGAAGGAGGGCCGTAGCCTCCTAATGGTGGCGGCAGAGGTGGATCGACGACTGGAATGGTTGGTAGCGGTAGGCCTGGGCGGGAGGAAGACGCTCCTGCATTGCCGCCAACAGTGGTAGACGGGGCACTTGGGTGGTATGGAACTAGTGCTGGATTACTGCCGCCTCCACCACCGACTGGTGGACTACTTCCTCCGCTTCCGCCAGTCCCGAGACCTGGGATTGGCAGTGGGAGCCCTGGAAGCGGTATGGGAACACCAGGAATAAGACCGCCACCTGATCCTCCACCATTTAAGGGAGGAATGGGAATTGGGAGGCTCGGAAGGCCAGGAACAAGCCCTCCACCACCTCCTGGAATTGGGAGGGTTGGCAGACCTGGGACTGGGAGGCCAGGTACAAGCCCACCGCCTCCTCCAGAGCTACCTCCAGGTGAAGTTGGCGGCGTAACAGGAGGCTTTGGTGATGGTGCTGTAGGCGAGTATGGATCAGGACTATACGGTCCATAGCTGTCAAGCGGTTTCTGGTGAGCGAGACCATTAGCCACTTGTCAAACATTAAAGAAAGAGGTCGATTCATGACTCACTGCCAGGGGCGCTGCTGTTACCAATGGAATAGCAATGAGAGCGCATTTCAAGCTTAGAAACATTTCCCTCATCTTGGCGAAGCTCTTATTGTTTGAATCCTCGGTGCGTTGGTCTTGTGCAGTGCCAGAGGTGATTGCTGGTTATTCAGACAGGTAAGAAAGTGGACCTAGGAAGATGTTATATACTGATATGGCAGTACAGCGCCACGTTGACCTTTCTCCGAAAATGTCTCCGTTATGACCAAGAGATTGCTCGCCATTTCAAGCCGTGGTATCATCGGCGGCAACCACCGAGAACATGTCAGTGAGAGTACTACAACGCATAAGAAAGAAATTGTAGCACTCAATTGAAATTCTCGGCGAGCCCATGCCGAAGAAAAATGATACTTGAAGAACTCTCGTCGATCTCCGTTACTGAGACGCGTGGGAGGACAGTTTCGCCACGTAAATATTGAATTTCCAAACACATACACACCGCGTGATTAAGTGATGAAGAGTTTCACTGAAGCGATCATCTTCCTGTTCCACTAGATCATGAATTGGTACTCCACATCCATCCAATTCTGAAAGAGTTTAGCTTTCAGGAGCAACAAGTCAAGCCTTAAGACAAGAGAGTCTTTTGTGTGTTTATACCAGACAAGACAGAGCTTCGTTAAGTTTATCGACATAGCATTGAGTTTTCGATAAGATGATCGATAGAACATAACTGATCCTGATTCGTCAGAGTTGTTTTTACCCTCGGGACTCCCTGAAAAAGGTTGCATCGCCACTCCTGTGGGGTATGATCTGTCAAGTTACAAGTCAACGAAATCAGTCAGCAGAAGAAATATGGACCCGGGAATGCTTGTGCTGAGTATAATTAGTCGACCTCCGAGTGCTTGGTGTGATTGATGCTCCTGAAAGTGTGTACAACTGGAAGGGTCCATCTTGATACTAGACTCCTTCGAATCGAGATCAACAAAGAACCATCACGACTGAGTCAAATGCTCCGGATTAGAGACTTCGTGTTCTCTGATCCATGAGAAGCTTACAATGAAACCACTTTAGTTACCTACTACCTCATGTGGGCTTGGAATAAGATAAGGATCTTCATTGGGTCTCAGAGCTTGTGCATCACAATGTAACCCCGATAGTGCGAGATAAAGTCCTGTAGGCTTGATTGTAGGTTGCATATATCCTTGAGACGAGCTTATCAGTTGAGTTCGCAATGGCCCGAATTTAAAACTTTACAGAAGAACCTTTCTACCATGGAATTAATTCTGGTCGAGCTTTCAGACTCCCAAACAGAAACAATTCGGTAATCGATGCTCGTGCAACGTAAGAACACAAAGAGACTCGGTTCCAATGCTCATCCGGTGGTACCAAAGTCTGTACCTGCGTTAGTCCAATCTTCACGAGCTATCGGTCTTCTGAGAGCCCTCGTCGTTGTATGACTAGGAAACAGGCAGAACTACATATTCCGGATGCGAATTGGGACCCACCGCGCTGGAAGAAGTGTTGCATGAATTGAGCTTGCATCGTGGACTCTAAAATGTCAGCACTCATACCTGGAAGTACTATTTACCACAATGGGTGGAATGAAAGCCGCTCCAAATTTACATCTTGTGATAGCAGTTGACCGTGGGACATTTCCTTCGGTGGTAGCAAATCGACTTCAGCGTTGATCGTTTCCCAAGAATTTGTCATTTGCCATCCTCTTTCATGGGAGCACCAAACCAGAACGATATTACCACCCGCCAAGCTCATCGACTTCCTTGCAGAGAATTTTTCGTGCTCGTGAATACTTCCTGCACCTAGCACTACATCTTCCTCGGGCCCCGCGAAACTCAATGGCGAAGTAAGTACTTAAGTATTAAGTAATTTGACGACAGAGCCTAGTACGCAGCCAGTGGCTCTCGGTGTTAATCTTGAAACAATCTTGTTCTCCGCATCCAGCGGACGGAGAGGATTGTGAGAATGCTTCCTGCAAGGAGAAGAACTAAACCTCGACGACCTTCACTCGTGTTGAGTGGACGAACCCTTGTTGACCGCGGACCTTTAGGAGAAGCATTCTGTTGATAGGTCTTTGAATGAGTCTCAGCGTACTCAGACACGCATACACATATGTGTCCATGCTAATGCCTGTGGCCCTCATCAGCCTAGTCGTGTTGTTGCTGTCGTCCTTAGCTTTCAAAATGTCGCGAGGCAAAGAGGGACAATTGAATCTCGGGGGCCGCGTCGCGAGGTCTGCATGACCGTGCGTAGAGCAGAGATTTACACCCAACTTTGTACTGTAATCTCTGCCATCATCATCAATATACAGTTATCATACTCTCAATTCTCAACATGGCTGGTAAAAATCGCGAAACTTGGAACTGCCGCGCGCTTCCTTGCAGTGGAACATACATGCAATTGCAGGCGGCGAGTAACAGAATCAGTCCGGAATACTCTACACGCTCTCTGTCATATACCTAAGCGTATGCAGCAACTACACCGTGGCTTTCAAGCAGAGGCGATTGAACGGACAACCCGTCGCTGGGAATATATATTCATCATACTGTGTGTACTCTTGTTGCAAAATCCAGGCCGCAGGAAATACCTGTATGGCTCAAAATGCTCGAGTATGGACAGGTAGGACCTTCTCACTAGTATCAAGATGGAGGTTTCTGCAGCTTCAGTGGGGTTGAAAAGGTCCTGTGTCTTACTCATAAGAGCTGGTGTAGGCTGTATGCTTCAATAGACACACATGTTGCATATTCTCGCAGGTCTGTTTTTGGAGATGCATACAATAAAAACCATAAGCAGCGTTTCCATTCCTCTTCGTTGCACAAGATTGTTCCTACTTTAGTATCCGGGTATAACGGGAGTACCACGCGTAAGCCTAGGTTCACAATTTTACATATCTTGATTTACTGCTTTATCTTGAACCCCGCCAGGATTGCATGGATTCATTGAGTCGAATGTTTTGTGGTGGAGAAACAGGATATGTGGGTTTAGGGGCACGCTTGAACCGCGGCCACTACTTCGAAGTAAGTGACATACTGTATGTCAGAATCAGAATTGTGAGAGGCTGGTAGATATCTCTTCAAGATGTTTTTTTTCCAGTCCGGTTCTTAGTATATTTGACGGGATACTTGTTGGAACTAGATAATGTATCTATTAGAAGACTTCATTGATCTCTCTGTTTATACCCGACAGCCTTGGGATCCTGAGACTAGGAAAAGTAACCTGCATCATCCTCGACAAGTTTTCATCATAGTATAAAAAACAAAGTTTTAAAGAGCTTATCACGTTTCCAGGAAGCTAGCCATAATGGGAAACACAAATTAATGTTCGGACGATCGGTCGAAAGCGGTGAAATTGGGTCTGCCAACAGGTTCGAAGTATGGTTTCGACTCATGTTATCTTCAAATGAATGCCGCTCAAGTTATTAGCATCACATCGATCAAAACTCACAACGGCATAGATTATTAGATGTGAAAATACTCATTGCTGTATTAATTCTAAATTATGGAAATGTTTGACTTTAGAATGCCATCTAAGTCAACTTCGACTTCGGCTTCTCATTCGTCTAGACGTCCTGCTCATCAACTATGACCAGACGGCCACGGAGGATCCGCAGCCATCGTGGAGAAGTATGAGGTAAGAAGGGATTATCCGCTCTATCAACCGGTCTAGGCCAGATATGAGTCTCCCTATCAAAAACACATCGACATATCGAACAACGATTTTGTCCACTCAACCATATCTCCATACATTTACGTCCAACTGTGTGTCCGCAAGGTGGTTTGACAGGATCCTCTCCATCATCCGAACTATCAAGTCGATATCGTTGTAAGCATATGTGGCACTTGCTGTCTGCTAAAGGAATATCTTCAGCACTTATCGGCTCAAGGAGGACAGGACGGTCACGTTCGTCTTCGCGAGCTTCAGCCTCTCTCTGCATGTCGACATTTACTGAGTAGACGCCCTCGAGGAAATCGAACAATTCGCGAGTTTGGGCATAACGAGGCAAGCCAAAACCATCTTCATCTCCCCGGTTTTCTTTAATGTAGTCGACCATCCTATCTTTTGTGTGCCGTGCCAACCGAAATAGTGCGCTTCTGACCCATGCAAGGTCAACTTCGGAAAGCTGATTAACCTGTAGCCAATAGTGACCATCGGGTCCATCAGAGGCCATGAACACACTCAAACCTTCAATTCTGTCGAGTAACTTGTCTGGGTCTTCCGGAGCTGCTTCATAGTGGAAGCAGATTTCATTAGCCGAAGGCCAAAATCTGAGAGGAGAGTTTCGATAGTATTGAGTCGCATCTAAACAACAGAGACTGCACTCCCAAGAACGTGCAATGATAGGATAGTGGTCGGTAGGAGTTCCACAGGTTGGCAAATTGAGGTTGCACGCGGAAAAGTGCTCATGGCCGTGTCCGCATTTCCACAAATCTTTCCATTGGCGACACATTGTTTGTTTGTAGATGTGGTTGTCTTCTTCTCCCGCTGGTGATAAGTTTCTGACTTTGCGTCAAGCTGCTGCGTGGACATTCGGGCTTCTTGGAGTCTGGATTTGTTTTGCGCGAGGTTCGAACCAGTCGATATATCCATTTATGCCATTTACAACATGGGTTGTTGATGGCAACCATCTTTCATAACAACATATGGCGGAGTGAATGTTTTAAGCGAGACAAATTGTGAAAGTGCTGTTCAGAAAACAATGAAGGTTCGGGCTGGACTCGGTCCAACCTTCGTAGAATTTAGAGGATCATGCCGAGAACAGACCCGATCAGAACAACAGATCTGAATTAATTCAACCTCCTCGTATCTTTGAATGACCATTAAAGCCAAAAGGTCCCCTGCAGCATCAATTTAATGTTATAACAGTGAGGACTAGATCTGGCACAGATGGAACCAAAGCAAGAGCACCTTTAGTATTATTCGTGTCTCCTCTTCCATTCTCTCCAAGCAAAAAAAGGCAGAAGTACCTGCTATGGCGGAACTAAGTGGTCCGCAAGCCAGCCCGGTCTTCCCATCGTTCGTAAGTCCTATAGTTGGTAAGTTGTGTTTTCCAGCAGGTGCCAAAGATATATTAGCGGCAACAACAGTGACGAGAATATCACCACACTTACCATGACTCTTGGTATAGCCCTTAACAGCGACGGACTATCGTGAAAGAACATATCCCTTATCAGAACAGAAGTCTGCCAGCATTTCTCCCATCGCCTCGAAATCCGGAGATGGAACCTCTGCCGTGGGGAAGTTGACTAGGCAAAAGACATGTGCATTGTCGTAAGCCGGTAATGCCAGAAGGTATCGCGTCGGGTTGCAGATACATTCAGTGTTTGTCTTTGAGCATCTCCTGTCGTTGCCAAGGCCACTCTAAAGGGTGGAATAATCGCCTTCTGTGGATAGCCCGCAGTTTTCAGGAGTGTCCTTATGACTTGTACAATTACTGAACATCCAGCGCACGCATCTGTTTAGTGCTTTGTACGATTCATCGGGTGTATCTGTTCCGTGGTAGTCATGAATCCATGGTGTTCGTGAACACCATGATTCATGACTATCACGGAACATATCAATGATGATAGCATCTTTAGCTATATATAGGCCCAGCGATGTTCTTTTATCCCTTTTATTTGACTCTCCGAAGACGCGACTCATCCTCGAACACCGGAGTGGGCATCGGAATCGGCGATGTGGTACTGCAGGCAAAGGAATAGGATTCGGAACTGTCGTGGCTACCACTAACAAAGTCTGAAGTCCATTTATAGTTGTATACATGTAGTAGACGTTGCTAAAACGGTCGACGGCGTTGTTATATTGGGGACAAAATACAAATGGCAAAGCTGTTGAATCGCTTGAACAGCCTGGCCAACATCACGGTCGTTGTTGGAACAGCTGGATTTCGTGCAGCTAGTGACATTTTGCAGACTTGCCAGAGTGTTTGGTCCAATTTGATTACCAGATCATACATAATCATAGGCCCAACAAGAGATGGTGGTATCTACAGATAAGACACAAGGTTTTGAACAAAGTGGCAGTTGCTGATAGACTGTCGAGTTCGCGATGTCTGTCCATCGATCTCCAGCCAATATCGCATTTACGGGATGGATAGAAGATACTATAATGGTCGGAACACCCATAATTGGAATTAAATCATTGAGTATCATGAAAGACATCGCGGAACTGGATTTGGCGCACTAGACCAAGAATACATTTTGGACAATGCAATCCTCCTCCTCAAATACATATAAATATTCTCCACCCTAGATTCGCCTTCCAGTCTGCCTTGAGGGAAAGTTTCTTGATTTTGAAGTTGAATCTGATCACAGCCACAAACATCGCGTCGTAATCGCGATGTATCTACCTATCAATTCGTATCGTCCCAGCGCCTCAAACGCCACGGCTGAAGAACATCATGACAACAACAATCAGTCGTGACTCACTACGCGAGGCTCGCAGCCTTGGAGAACGACAATCGTTGAACATTCGCCCTTTAAGTATCAATGGTAGAGAGAATAATACGGACAACGCTTTTAGGAGGAGAGACATTCTCGAGGTTCACGATGCGAAGCACGATCCTGGTTGTTGTCGTTGGGATCGCTTTGCTGGGACTCTCGTTTCCAGCATCTGCCGCTCACGAGACATCGACTCGATTTAATGGCACAATCACCACCGGGAGTGAGGGCACGGTCGCGTTTCAAACTCCAGCCAAAACCCTACTTCCTAAAGAAACTTGTATCTCCCCAACATTACCTGTATCTTCAACTGGATTACTACTTGAAATACATAGCTCTTCCCGGAGATAGTCGTATGTTATGATACCCCAATGGCATCCATTCAATGTCTATCCTACGACATATATGACAAGATAGAACGTTTGCTGATGCACTTGTAGCGCCGAAAAAGATCAACTGGCACTTCTTTCTCTTCTTCTTAATTTTGCCAACATTACCCCTTATCTTCTAGAACTCTTTAATTCTTCGAAAGTCTTACCGGACAAGATCTGGTCATAGTCGCGCTGGTACTCACTATTCTGGAAGAGTTGCGCCGCCTCCCACGAGAGTTCCGAGCATACGATCGTAGCTTCGGCCCCTCGCTTAATGGAAGCGCTAACTAGATATGATGAACAGTATTGGAGCCAGCATCGAGAATCTTAATGTATAACTTGTAACTGTCCGCGATATGATGTACGATTGAGTTTTATGCAGTAGGCCGAGAGCAGATAGTTGCTCCGAGAACGTGTAGATAAAGATCGTAGTGTAAATATTGCCCAAAATTAAAGACGCTTCTCAGAATCACTGCATTGCTTATGAACTCCTTCCGCTTTTGATGCCTGATATGTTCATAGTTTCAACCCGATCATGACTCCCACCTTCACGAAAACCTCAGACACGGATTTAGCTTCACTTAGTAGGCGATGTCTCTATGTCCTTATCCCATCGATTTCCCGCCTCCGTACGAGCTCCGCAGAAGCCGGAAAAGGGGTTCTCTAGCGAACGCCGCTTCCAAGTCCACATCACGCAAAGTCTATGGCTACTAGGAAATAAAATGCTGAAGTCAATGTAAAGTGAACTTCGAGCTGCCAGGTACAATTGCTACAATATTGTCCCGGACTCTCGTTTCATGTCAAGATATGCGACTCGCACCTCCTCATTTCTAGCCCGCGGGCCTTGCTTCTTTGAACTTGGGACATCTGGAAGCAAAACACGTAGCATGTGGACACTCATGCACGAGAAGAGAGCGGCAAGCACATGAGTCCGCTTGTCAGCTCGGAAAAAAGTTTTACGAGCTAATCATCGCACCTTGGTTCCTCAGTGAAGAATTCTGTTGGTTCCTTTTCCTTAACATCTAGAGTCCAGACTCCCATACTACTCAATTGCGCTCAACATACCAGCGTCTCATTCTAGACACATGACTCCCAGTTCTCTATTCTAGGCTTTGGATTGTCGTTCTATTTGGCAGGCTCGTTATCTATTCGGAGAACGTCTTCCGTAGCTTTGGAGCAGGAATCAATCTTCGAGTCTCCATCCCGCTTGAATCGGAAACCTACCTCCGCCAGCCATTTACTTGGCTTACTTTATTCGTCTAGATATCGGCGAGAGTCGGCTTGATTATGAACGCATGGACTAGAGATCTAGCTGAATAATTTGTTACTGAGTTTGCTTATGTTCACTGCTTCTCAACGACACCGAGCGGTCATGTTGAAGAGATTTTGGTAGCAATCAAAGTAGTATGAAATCATTCAACTTAGATGTACCCAGTTCTTGTATTCTCGACAGTCATTCGTCCAGTCAACAGAGTTTTGCAGCTGCTGGTAGACATAGGCATGCTACCTGCCTGTGCTCCGTGTTTTGCCCTTGAGGCAGCCTCTCTCACCTCTAAATTGATGACATTCGGTAGAGAGGAGACTTGAAATGACTGCTGTAGTAGGGCGATGTATCTTCAAGTCTTTGGGTTTGTAAATTGCCTGTTACCAAACATGCGTGCTGTCTAGTTTGCGTGGCGTAAAGCAAATACTTGCGCAGTTGAGCAGAGTGATTGTTTTTCGGTGTTACTAGACTGTAGGAACAATATAGGAATGCCACCAACTAAGAAACACTGCTCCCCACATTCCACGCTCTGTACTATGGTATATTGAATGAGACCTCCACCTCCACATCATGTCATCATCATCAAATCACATCAAATCATAAGGCCAAAATCCTCCACGAAAATCCCTACACACCATTCACTCCGTAACCAACACAGCCAAGTACCCTCCTTCCTCTGCCATCTACCCACTCGTATTACTAGTTCAATCCTCTAGTCTGACGGTCTAGTGCTGGACCTGAGTCTCCCCACTCGTAACACTAGCCGCTCTCTCCTTCTTGACCATCGCCGGGAACCCACTCTCAGCATCCTTCTTCGCCTTCTTCTTCCTCAAAAGCGCGAACGCAATAGCGGCAATCAGCGCAAGACCACCGACGACAGAGCCCACAGCAATACCAGCCTTAGCACCAGTAGAGAGTCCACTAGATGAAGACGACTCTGCGCTTGGGGCGGGAGTAGCGACGGTTGGCGCGGCAGTCGTTGCTGCTGTGGAGGGTGACTCGGAAGGAGCCACGAAGTCGGTGCTTGTTACATTGAAGCAAGGAATGGAGCCTTCGAAAGCTGAAGCTTCGACGAGTGTCTGATTGTGTTAGCGCAAATTCTTAGGATAGGATAGATAAGACGGGGAAACATACGACATCAGCGCAAGCGTAGAAAGATTGCGAAGGCTCGTCCTCGTACGAAGACCAGTATTCGAGTTGGATGGTTGCGTTGACACCGGCGCTGATGGCGTCTGGAGTGCTTGGAACTCTGTAGCACTGATGACCAGGATCGACTTCTGTGACAGTGTGAACGATTTGGTCGTTGAACTCTGCCTGAGTTGTTGGGTCTATCGCGGTGTTAGTACAGCCTGTAGACATGATACTCCGTGGACTTACTGTCATCGTAGGCGATGCGGAAAGCTACTTGATAGGCTGGCGATGCGATAGAGAGGGAGACTGCTCCATTATCTATCACGCGATTACAATTAGTTGTATTCCTCGCAGCTTTGAGGTCGATGAAACCAGTTCTGAAGTCGCAAACTTACCAAGAGGAAACATAGTTCTGTTCGTTACACCAGAGCTGCTTCCGCAGGGAGAAGTGTTATCAGCATCTGCAGACCATGGTCGATCAGCTGGCCAGAGGAACTGAACCGGTCCCTGAACAGTACCCTCAGCACCAGCGGCATGAGGGACAGACTGTGCAGCCGTGAGGTGAGAGAAGGCTGCGATAGCAACGACTGGAAGAGTGCTGAACAACATATTGACGATGAACTAAGACGATGCTATCGAGAAATTCGTGACAGCGATACTGTGAAGCTGTTGATGTACTCCAAACGAGAACCCGAAGCGAATCCTGCAGTCCATCCGCCTTATTATGTCCAACGCAGAAAGTGGGGTCTCCCCTCCATCAGCAGCCAGCCATCACTTCCCTCGAACCAAATACACAAGTTCGGCTAAGTCGGTCTTCTCTCACCCATATCTTTTCGACCTTCGCCAACGCCCGAGCCAGGAATCTGCTTGGTTTCCTTAGGGTTGTGCTGCATGTGGAAGAGCCAAGACGGACTTAGCAAGAGATATTGATGCTTTGGACCACAATTCCCTGGCCGCACTTCTCGTGTTGCTGCAGACAGCGCTTTGTCTCTCCTTCCAGGACGGGTTGGTGGTGGTACGATCATGTTTTCGGTCGCAAAAAACGGCTCGCCAACGGCCCTTCCGTCAGTCGAATGGAGTCCCAGAGGTGGTACATCAAAGTGTTGTGGAGTTCTAGAAGTGTATTCTCATACTGCTGATATTCTGATACTCGAGTTCAGGTCCATGCAATCGCGAAGCTTACCATCAATCCATCCCACTTCAACACAATTTATTGTTCATTGCGATGTATTCCGTAGACTCTGTTATCTGGAAACTCAGGTTACATCTGCCGTCAGCAAAACCAATATGAACTGATTGTTCTCCCTCCTAGTCGCAGAGCCAAACCTGCAAGTCGAGTCACAACGACGTTAAACCCCTGCCCGAAATCAATCTGATCTTATCAGATCAATCAGATAAATACCATCGCAACCCTCCAAGTGGTTGGAAGTGGAGCGATTGTGGGGGGCCAAGATGCCCAGGCTGCATATCCCAGGATGAGAGGCATCTGCTATTGGCGGAATGGCAGGCCAAGTGGTCTATACAAGTCGTATGCCTCCCTACGGAGTCGGGGTATCGCGTGAAAAGCCCATCGAACCCACTTCCTTGATCTGGTAGTTCAAAAGGGCTATTTTATCTAATCAGATCGTCTGATCGATCAGGTCTATGCTCTTACTCGCTCGGTCTCGGCGGCTCCTCGTGACAACTCTTCCCAATATTGCTCAATGTTCTCGTGGATTTAGATTACCCACGGGTAAGAAGGTCTTGGAAAGTCTGCGAGATCGGACAGCTATTGTGGAGTGGTGCTTTGTGGATATTAGCGGCTAGGTACAGCAGTTGTCCATAGCTCTGGATACCTGCTTGCCGTGAGTACTTAATTCATCCATCTGCGCTGGTTCTCTTTCTCCAATCAGCCTCGCTTCATTCTCACAGCACTGCGATATCCTCAGCCTTGACCTGACACACTCGTTGAAAATCGTTCGTTAAACATAAAAAATGGTCGGAATTCAGTACTTAGCGATTAGTGCTGTGGCACTTCAATTTGTCTCCGCATCTGCTGCCCCCGCGGAGGACTGGCCGGTAGCGCTCTTAAAGCGTCAGGCACCAGGCACTAACGCTTACAACTGCCATGATAACTGCGGTACATAAGATTTCTGGAACTCTCGAGTGATGACTGACGACTCGCAGGTCAAGCAATCATTGGCAGTCGAGCCACAGGATACTGTGACAGCTCCGTTTTCCTGTCCAACTATGCAAACTGTCTCCAGTGCGCTGGCCCTGACAATGAAGATATATGGACATTCTATGGCAGAACCTTGACAACAGCAGCCACATCATGTGGTGATTTGAGCACTACTCCGTTGTCTGGACCCCAAGCAGACATTCCCGTTGCTACTCCAGCTGACGGAGGTTCTGTGACACCATCATCAAGCTCCACCCTTCCTACTTCTGGACCGACTACAACCTCAACTCCCAGCAGCACATCTGAAGACTCTCCGCCTACTGTGGCACCCACCGAGACGCCAACGTCAGAAGCACCAACCAGCGAGCCCACCAGCGAGCCCACCAGCGAGCCGACCGTTACACCCACCAGCGAGGAGACTGTTTCATCTACAAGCGGGCCATCATCTAGCCCACCATCTATTGAGACCTCTTCCACTACTCCTACGGGAAGCTCCTCAGTCAAGCCAAGTAGCACTTTATCAGGTGGTGTTTCTGGAACTGGTGCCCCGACCGTAAGTATATCGGATACCATTTAATATAATGTTCCAGAAGCTGACGGTGACTGCAGACTCCTACTGGCCCAGCATTCACTGGTGCAGCCGGTAGCCTCCTTCCAAATGCGGTTGCTGTCTTCGCTGTGGCCGCGATTATGGCCGTCCAGATAGGCGCATAAAATAAGAGACTTCCAAGTCTCAAATGATCGAATGACTTATGTTTAAAATATTGTAATATAATAATGAAGCTTTTTAATTCAGGCTGTTTGCACGCCCACCACGTTTACACTTTGGCTCAACCGAACGTCAAGTATGCATATCACTATCACCAAGGTGGCTTTCGCCAACGAGAAATGTTCGTGCCAACAGATCGCGAGCAGATTCTTCTAGCAGCTGTCAGATTCATTAGATTGGGTACCAAATCTTGAGCGTTGACAGCCACAAAAATCTGAGGTAAACGTAATTTTTTGTAACCCACCATCAAATAATGGACGTGTATGTATTTATTGTTATCATCGCGCTTGCTCCAAATAATAAGAAAAATCAAAGTTGATGGTCGAGAGGTTACTTCGACTCCCTGCAGGTTCCTGCACGCAATCTGAATTAATATAACACCCCCCCCATTGCCAACTTTGGCATACATACAACTACTATCTTCGTCATCTATACTACCTTCTTATCAGAACGAGGTTCATGGTCTTATCAGAGAAATTTCATCATTCAATGTGATTACTGATTGGAGTTGGATCTAAACTTCTGGCCCAACAGTAGTTCGATTTGGCTATCACTTGATCCTTAGAAGCAGTCATATTTTGAGAACGCTACAGTATGAAACGGAGGATCGAGTTCTGGACGCACAACATAACGCTTGAGTTACCGCAGGACAAAGATGATCAGAAAGTCAGCATCTGATGGTTGGGGGTTTCACTCCTGGCATCTAAGAAGTATGGAGACAGCCGTTACCAAACCCACCTGATGATGCACTGTTCCATTCGCTCGTACTACCTTCCGTATTTGAGTAATGCGTGTGTTCTAAACGTCAAGAACACACGGCATAATCCTTTGCCGTTACATCAGCAGCGATCGAGAGATTAGTCCGAAGACTGTGCAAGTCAACGCGTTCCTGGAGCACAGATTTTGCCATAGGTGATGATATTTCTCATCACGGGATGATGTCCTCGTCTATGATCACAGTAGAAGTGATAGTGACTGCGAGCTATAGACTTTGACCTCAGCCCTGAGAAGCGACTTCGCCGCGTCCTGGGATTTGAACGTCCAGAGACGTGGGGAATGAGTCCAACGGTCACTCAAGCCCAGGCAGAGAATCTGATTCCTGGGGTAGCATAGAAGAACCTGTCTCGGGTGATACAGTTCGTGGACTAGTCGGTTGTTCGAAGGTCGAGCGGCCGGCGTTCGCCGAATTTCAGTATGCACAAAATATCGACAATCAACATGTGGTCCACCGAGAGCGGATGGGGAAAGACGCTCAATGTTACTCTCTCTATCCCTAGCCTCATTCCTTCTGATGTGATGATAGTCGAGATTGGTGGTATAGTACCTGGTGTTGGAAATTTGCTGACCGCCGAGAGTAAGGAAAAGGTTTCATCCCTTGCGGTACTATCGAGTCCAACGACGTCAGATCATTTATTGGAAGACATTCAAGCACCTTCAATGGAGACTGATATTGCGTTTGTTGTACAGCGTGCGGCGAAGCAAACATGCATTAAACAACCTTAATTCGACGTTGGCTCGACACCGTCGCATCTTGCGCGTATGAGTTTGTCTCAACTATTAACCATCGATTTTCGTGCATTGATTCCCATCCAAACTGTCGGAACTCCCAGCAAGGGGAAATCCCAACATCCTCTCAATTGTTGGGTATTTTGCGCAACTCGATCCAACACCAAGTTTTCAAACATCCCCGGTGACGCCGTCATCCCTCGCGGGGGATTTTATTGCCAGGTTTGGAATATGATCCTGACGGGCAAGTTCAGCGCCAGAAGGCTGGACGTGTGTCAGCAGGATTGCGGGAGGTAACCATGACCGTGACTGTATACCTGAATTAGCATCTTGAAGCATGAGCGAAGTCTCTGGTGTGGCAATTGTTTCTCGTACCCTTGACATACTTGATTGTTTCGAGGACTTTCAAACAATGCCGTCGTGACTTTGCGGGATTGAGGTCATACTCGTCGGCCGGCGCGTCATAGATTTGTTCGAAGTTGTTTGGCATTGCGGGTCGGGCTTTCTTGACATGTTGTCAGTTCCGCGATATCAGCAGAACTTTAGATCCCGCCGATTGATCTGTTAACATCGTCTTTGAGCAATTGTTGGGTGTAAAATTTATGAATGATGTTGTGCAGGTGGCTCGAGCCGGCGCTAGAATGTCCGGGACCGGTTTCTAGACTACGCTTCGGGCCGCCCGCTGTCGAAAGATCCCGAGATCACCTGACCAGCCTCCTCCAAAAGCATCCCAGGTCTACCCCCACGGGCTTTCATCTTAGACATTTCAGATTGCCGACAAGGAACGTGCTATCGGACAATCCGCCAGTCTATGTTTTCTTTGTTGTGCCGTTCTCGTGGAAATCACTCAACGCCACGATCGATATCTACTCAATTATTGACAAGTGATAAGTGTTGATGGTGGAAGTAAATAGGTCTCAAATTAGTAAAATGATGAGCCGCACTGTCGGGATTGCAAATATTATAATGGTACGATTGTTGATATTGACAATCTCTCACCTGACGAATGGCTTGGGAGGGCTGGAAATACTTCAGCCTTTCTGTTTCACCACCTCGTGGCAGTGACAAGCGTAAGTATGCGGAGCTGAATGGGCGGCGGCGTAAGGTACTACGAGACCTCAAAGGTTAGGAATCGTGTTTTTTCGTCACCACTCGTTGAAATCCATTAAGATCAGCCCTGTGAAATAGCACCAATTAATTTTAGAAGGTTGCACATTTCTTTTTTCGGAATAGATTCAGGCTAACTACAACGTGTCTTTCCATTTTATGGTACAGCCATGTACTCCAACATGATTCTACTATTGCGGGGAAACATATGCGCGATGCAAAGTATCTGATGATAGTGTGCGTTTGGTCGGTTTGTAACCCTTTTAATATCTACACAAAGAAGGGGGATCAAAAGCGCATGCGCATGACATGCGACGTTGGTGCGGTAAATCCAGTAGTTGTAACATGCGAGAAAGAAAATGCAGGCGCGAGAGGCAGTGGCCGAAATAGAATTACAGCAAACAAATTGACAGGAAGAAGTTGGTAGAAGACAGATATGGTGCATCATCCGGATGCTTTTCCTTCAGCTCCCGTACGCCTCGCTAAATCCCAAGCTCTGCCAGTTCGGAGAACACCGTTCCCATTCAACGCCATTAAAACAAGATTTCCAAAAGCCAGACGGGACGTTATGTTCGAAAGGATGAGTCTTTGGTTGCTGGACGACCGGGTTGAAGTTCAGTCAGACTATCTCCGTCCGCGGAAAAGCTTTTGCCTGGCGGGCTACGAGGCATTTTTGTTGCGCCATGATGCTCTCTGTCTGTCTTGTTTCGATCGCCTCGACGATGAAAAGGGTTACGCATAGTACTATTCGTAAATGGATGACCTCTTTTGATGTCTTGCCAGAGGTTCTTACATGCGCCCAAGCTTGTGGTTGCATAGATTGTCGCGTTCCAGAATCCTTGGAGTGGAAGAACAAGAGCTGAGGCGTAGGCGAGTCCAAGTGAAATTTGCCCAGGGTGCACGACAGAGTAAACACGATTAGCAGATGAAGGAATCCACGTAACCATCATGGCGAGAAAGAAGAGCATCGATACTTTGGTATATGACCAAATAGCGGTATTTGCTTCTACGGCGGAGTACTTGCGTGGCGGTTGGTTATCGATGGCTCTCGGTGGGTGAATAGGCGTAACGGTAACGGTACTCTTGCGGTCAGATTTCTCAGGGAAGTCAAATCTGGAAGTTTGTTCTTGGGTACTAGTGATATCGACGGTGAATGTATTATTTGGCCGGGCTGGTGGCGCAGGATATCGGATTTCTTGGACATTGTGCGGGGGCGGAAATTCTGACTCGATGGGACTTGCGTCTTCATAACTGACCGCAATGTCGGTGGTCCGGTGGATTCCTTCGACTTCTCCGAATGGATTTCGAGGGCTCTGTAAGCTTGACTCTCCATGTTGAGTGACGTTATTATTGAAATGTCGGAGTTGCTTTCTCTTTACCCAGATATCTTTGCCCGCGCGCATGTATATAACCAGAGTGATAATAATGGCAAACCTGTAAGAGATTAGAGGGGAATATTCATGGTAAGTAAAGAACATGCTCCGTACCATACTGGCCCATAAAAAAGTCCGATTCTAAAAGCATCCCAAGAAGTAGAAATCCAGCACCATAAGGTGGCGTTACCATACATGCGGCCCTTAGATGGAGACTTGACTGCAAAAAAGGCAAGAGCAGGGAGTAGAGGAATTCCGTAACAGAGGATAATGTAATATTTTTCCAAGGCGCGAAGCTGGCTTTTGTCATATTTGCGATAGAAAGTCAGCCACACGTTACATGCCATTGCCAGCGTCCAGTACGCATCAGCGGGCATAAACCTGGTGTCGTATGTCAGTAAGTCTCCCGCCGGTTTGGAAGGCCAACTCACATTTGGATGAGGAAAGCCTGGAGCTGACACATGGGGCCTCCGCTATGAATGAAGTGTCTGGACATAAGCGTTGCAACGTTGGTGAAGATATTACCGGCGGAGGCATAAAAGACGAGCCGGTTGATGGGCTTATGGAAGGCCGGCGAAGCGGCGTATGTGAAGATGATGAAAGCAATTCCAATGAGCGATAGCGAGGAGGATATTCGCTCTATGAGCTCGAAGTTCGCGAGATCCTGTTGAGAGAGGTCGGTGACCAACATGTTGGCAATATGTAGACGAATGATTTGGAGCTGGTTGGTGTTGTGTTTGAACTGCTGGCAAGTCGATGGGATGGAGCCAGATGAAGTGTCCAATGATAACAAAGAGGCTATTTCAGATGTTGCCCCCAATGGAGGTGAACAAAGGGAACGCGGGCCAATGAAAGTTCCCAGCGAATCTATGGAGCCTCTACTGCGAAAGTCGACAATCTCGTGGGGAGAGAAGATGAAGATGAGAATTTGAACTTGGAGCTCTCAACACCGGTGGCGAAGATGTTGGTACAACCCTGAAATAAGGTGTTCGAGAAGAGGGCCGGTTGATCCTACGACGCGGATGGATTGTTGATTCGGTAAGTGGTGAAGGTTTTGTGAAAGCCGAAATCCAGGCACAAAGAAGAATTTGGGTGGACGCTGGACGAACTGTAGGGCGGAGGTGAAGCTTCAAGTACTCGGCCACATCAACAACACTTCAACCTCACCAAACCCTACTGCTTCGTCCACGAATCGCAACTCAACCACAGCAAGCATCCGCGGACTGTCCTATCAAGCCCGATCTTCCTCTTCTTTCTTCGATGACTGAGCTGACGAGGCGTCTGAGAGCCGAACTGGGAGGAAGTAGGCTGAAGAGGAAAGCCGTTTTTGGAACCGCTGTCGCGCTCCTGCTTTTGACGCGCAGCAAACCCAGAGTGTGATGGTCTACCAACCTCGAGCGGCACAAATCTCTTGTGTTGTTGATCGGATGGAAATGCAAGGGAAGTCTGCGTGTTAGTGTAACTTGTGCTACTCTTGTCGATGACTGCAGCACACACAAGGATAGTGTCAACTTGGAATGGCACAAGCAGGGAGGGGGGCGAAGTTGGAAACGAAGAGCAGAGGTTGGTTTGGTTTCTCCTCCAAAAGGCAGAAAAAGATCCAGCTTGCTGACAGGAGGGACCAGGTAATAGCCCGGCGAGCCTGGGGCTGCAAGATGTGCTCGTTTCTGATGAATGGGAGGCTTAATGGAGAGACTAAAGCAAAGGACCCTGGCCGGCAGCAGATAGAGGGTTAGGTGGGTTGGATGACTGGAGAAGGCGTAGGAGCCGGAGGAAGAGGGAGGGGGAGGAGGAAGAAACACTCGAGGTCATCACCAGAATACATACGATACAAGCATCGTTTTCGGTCGAGAATACGGTGGATCTAGAGTGGATTGGACGACGGCTCGCGGCAACGAGCGAGACGGACAGATGTGCCGGTACCATGAACCCACCCTGCGAGCATGACCGCCCGGGACCAGTCCATCATGGGGGACGAGGACGGGGAGTCATGTTGCAAGCTCATAAGCTGTGCGTATTGTAGACGGGATGGCAGACGGTGGCGTTCTACAGCATGTGCGGGATGGACGCTTGATGCATGTCGCTTACACGATACTGGTATGCAAAGGTTAGCACTTGGTGGCAGTTGTTGCTGAGTAGGGTTTATGTATGGAATACTGATGAAGTCGTCAATAGGGTTGTGAGATAGTAGGAAGAGAAAGGGACGAAAACTGATACTCCTCCTGTTGTGGTACCTATCTAACTCGGGTTCCTACCGAAGCTGTCGACTGCCACGATCTTCGACTTTCTCACCACAATCTTTCGAATCAGCAAGTGCTACACGGCGTTCCCTCGTCGCTCAAAAACTTGTCTTTTCTGATCTCGTTTCTTCAAGGAGATATTCCAAGACCTGGTAACGTTGACGGCGTAGCATATACGTCTCAAAAGAGAAGTTCACGCACAATTTGCACAATCACCACGCGACAACAGAGTGGGCGCCAGATCATCACAGACCAAGAGAGACAATTACTGGTCGGACAATGAGCTCTAGGCTGAGGTTCCCAAGCGAAGTGTTGCCATCGTGGGGGAGGACACGGGAAACGCAGACAGCGACGAAGGGGGAGGCGTTCATCGCTTCAACTATATGATGGCCAAGGTTCGACGGACATACAAAAAGACATGATAACACTCTGGTCGAAGTTGTGTAAGGCGTGCGGCCAGCAATCAAGAGGCTCCAGCCTGCAGGTTTGACAGGCGGCGGGACAAGGGTTTCGTGTTCCTCGAGAGCGCTCGTTGGTCAGACGTCCCCCTTCGATACCAAGGTTGAGGTCTGCTGGACAATCCGTTTCCGGATAGCACATTTTTATTTGCTTCTGCCCATCTGCGATTCGATAATGCGCTGCCTCCACCGTGCTATATTCGAGTACAGTAATCCTGACAGCCGGGCAAGTGTACGACGCGACGTTCTCAGAGAGACTGCACGAACTAATCAGTAGCAGAGAAGGAAGATTGTAGATGGTCCTGATGGATTTGGTGTTGTCGGGACTCTGGCACTCCCGTCATTAGCTTGTCAGATTTTTGGGGTCGCAAACCTCGAGAAGTTCAATTTGCACAGACAACGATCTTCCTGACCTTACGCAATGCCGTGCAAAAGTCCGACTTCCCCAGATCCAACATTACACCCCTACGAGAATAGGACCCCGCCTCCTTGCATGATACCCTCACGAAGTATGGACCATCTCTGGGGAGTGCCTTGGGTTGTAAATTAAGGACAAGCAACCTTTGCTTGAGTCTATCACGTTCCCATGGCCGGATAGATTGGCAACCTCTGCCATCACCAAACATCAAGAGGCTCCTATCAAGGAACCCAGCGTTGGGTAAAAGTAATGCGGTCTTAATTTGAGCATCGGAAAGGAAACAACCTTACTTAAGTAATCATTACAGACTCTTGCCGGTAGCGCAAATGTTCGGCACTCCTAGCTGACTCCAATCAATTCCCGGATGTTCCCGAGATCTCAACCGCAGAACCAACAGTGGTAAATCTTCTCGCAGTCATCTATCACGTCAAAAACAGCACAGAATTTCAAAGGGTCGTAAAAAGAGATCATTTTGTTTTCCGCTCACAAAGGTCGGCACAATACGCTCCCCTTGCGTAGGCATGTGCAAAGATTTCGATCAAGCATTTTGACCTCACATCATGTACAATCCAGTACCTGCGTCCTTTTAATAAAACCTTTCCAGCATTACGCTGAAGCAGTGCTGCAAAGCTATAACATTGGATAGCTGTCACCATTTGCCCAATCGAATTCGAGGAAAGCCACATTGCTTACTTACAACGATGGATATTATCTTTCTCTAAGGGTGATCTGGGGTGCTCCGCACCAGTCAAGGCATCATCTCTAGACTTTCCAACAAACCGGTCCATGCCTTACAACCTCCGTGCAGCAAGCCAGTTGTAAACCTTGCTTTCCCCGACGGCGTTGGGATCCAGATGGTTGAGTTCTCCTACAGAAGAATACTAGAGAAGACTTTACCCATGTGGCTATTCCAGCAGATGTATACAACTGCCCCTAAGTGGAGTACCGAAGACAGAAACTCGAAGGCCAGTAGAATATTACCACAGAGTAACGGATGACATGGAGTGTCACACAAGAGAGTCAAGCTCACCAAGAACACGCTCGGCGGTGCAGCATCACTGCAGTCTGCAAGTCTAGCTTACCGCAGCTGAATCATGTTCTAAATTCGCTCTGATCCTCAAATAAAGTTATCACCCCGTGGCTCGACTTACTCATACCAGATGGTGGACCGCAATTCATCCCGTTGTGTATGGCTTTCACAGACAATCCCACGAAAAGCTGGGGTAACGTCCATGAGATGCGCGGTCGAATCTTCGTCGTCACGTTTTGGCGAAACATTGATGTCTGTTGAACAAACTGCATCACGAAGGGGTCTGCTCGGGTACACAGCCCAATTCGGCGACACTGCATTTTGATCCCCCAGTTCTATGACCGTCTTAAGCTTCTAGGGTCAACGCAAACCCATTTTATCACCACCACTTTTGTCTTCGTTCCCAGTCATTCTATCCCAATCAGCCGTTCACCTAGTAGTTCGCCAAGCTAAGTTTTATGTCAGGTATTGACCTACCACCGGTGTACCGAAGACCACGCTACTGTATACCTTACTCACCAAAGAGGGTACTGTACGCAATCTGACGAGATACATGAGGAAATGCAAACATGGTACTTAGCTGACGACATACATGCATTCGGTATTGCTGATATTGTAATCGGTAAGCGGTCTGAAAACTTTGGCCAATCGCCGACTCCGAGTGGTCAGTCCTCAGCGGCTAACATTATGAAGGACCATCAATATGTTGCTGAGATTTCTGCTGTGGATTGTGGGGAAATGGAGTGATTAATCTTCTTGCGGGGAGTACCCACTGCGTATGAAGATCATACGGGTCACAGTTCCACTACGTCCGACGACATACCAACTCGAGATTTGGGATTAGACACTCTACCAAACCTTAGATTTGCATTATGATTGTGACTTCGCAGGTTTTCAGACTCGATGAGTCCGACAGCTTGATCGCACTATCAAACAATATCACCAATTGGGCATACGAGTGATATGAGTGCTGCTCTATAGGCCTCGAGCTCTCGTTTACCCTATGCTGGACGTACTCCGTACCACACCGACCTCCCTACTCGAGGATATGTTCGCGACTTTCCATCTGTGTTGCATGGTGCGATCCAATGGGCTGCAGCTTGCGTTGCAACTTCTTGCTGGCTACCGAACCTCTCAACGACAGCCGTGAAGCCTCTGCTGACCACTCGGCTTCGAGCCTATGCTCGTCAACCAGATGTAGCACAGTGAAGATCGCTTCGACCTGCAATCAAGACGCTCAGGCCTCGACCACGCCGTGAAAGAACAGTCTTCTCAAGGTCGTTGCATGTTTCAACTCTTCAACTTTCACCCCACGCAGTTCGCTCGTACTCAGCACAAACGGCTGGTCAACATATCGACTAAAGCAAGCCACAATACCACATTCTCTCGTCTCGCCTCGCGGCACCAGCAGAGGCGGGGTTTCACTTGTTATCTCTGATATCTTCAACTCACGATCTCGTTCAGAAATCTTCAGCGGGATGGCGTGTGATGATCGCAGACATGGCGAGACTTGGTGGAGACGGCTGCTAATCGGATTACGACGAGCGTACGCCTTGAAAACATAGCAAGCACAACATCAGAGCCATGCACGCACGCCTAACGGCTTCTTTTCATCGGTAGACTTCTTTAGGAATATTTGGTGTCGATGAAATTTCGACCTATCTGCCAGGTACAGTACGCTTTCAGCATCCGACGTTGGTGTGGTACGGACGACGTTGGGTCACGTTGGTGATATCTGTTTTAAACTGAGTGGTTCCATAGCTTTGGAAATGCTTCTATCGCTGGCTGTGCATGCCGGTACTTCTTGGCCCACACACACCTTCGGATTCCAAGACGGTCCACTTTGTCTGAACTTTGGTAAGAGCCGCCTAAACAATTTCGAGTCGTTACGAGTTATGCCCCCCTAGAGGTCGTGACTCTGGAGTTGTGATAGCTGAGCAGGCTTGCGTGTCTGCTTGGGCCGTGCCTGTGCGAACAGAATCGGAAGCTATTGTCCGTGCCGCCGTTGTCATGTATTTTCCAGGATCGAATAGATTCTGGGGTCCCTGGGACTTGAAGCCTGGGGTTGGGACCGACCAACGACTTGAGTACCTTGTCGCAGGGGTAATTAACGATTTCGTTGCCTTGTATTCTCAGGCAGGGGTTCTAATTGGCTCCTCATCCTAAAGACGATCCGGAACTGAAGATACTGTATAGCCTTGAAAGTTAATACTACTCTAGTGAGTATTACCTCGATATCGCTCTCTCTGATCGCGCCATCGCTCGAGTCTTACTAAGATAAGACGCTCTTACTATACGAGCTCTCTTTCTCTCTCTCTCTCTCTCTCTCTTTTACTTACTATGTATACTATCGTTCTTTTAGTACGATCTCGTTCTATATCATTTCTCTCTCTTACAATACGATATATAATAAATTACTTGTAAACGTAGACTTTCGAGGCTAAGAAGAGCTTTATAATTTGTGAGAGCCCTAGTCTTTACTCTCTATACCTACCTGGCCTCTTGTTCTCCGAAATACGATTTATTCGTTAAGAAAAAGCAGCGTGTGCGGGCCTACAAGGCACTGAAGTCGTGAAAACCCCTACGACAAGGTATTCAAGTCGTTAATCGGGTTGGGACAGTATCACGCGCTAGTGAGGTCTCGATATGTTATCAGAGCGCAGCACGACCTAAGAGTTCTTTGAGCATTCTTGGACTTGCAAGTAATAGTGGCTGGACTTGGTAAGAGTATTAATATGAATTGAGGGGTTCTATATACCGCATTGGCCCTCAGAGTCCGAAAACTGGTTCGATTGATCATAGAGAAAGGAAAACCTAAGCGGTGTGAGCCGAAAATACTCGACAAAGTCACATCGACAGAGGATCTCTAGGAGTTTCAAAAACCTTGTACAATTCAGATGGGCGTCGTGAAGTGCTCTCTTCGTGTTCGACCTGATGCTCAACAGCCCCTAAACTCGTGGTATGGGTCCACTATTTTGCCGTATTTTCTTAGCTTGAACTTCAGATGATCCTACTGTAGATCTTCTGTGATAACTAGACCATATCAATGCATTTCTGAAGTACTACGCACCCTCTACAGGGCTGGAGGGGGCGTCCCAGCCTCTTTTCGCAGGAATGTTATTCTTGGAGCTCATGGGGTAGAGATTAACACTATTAGCCGATCTGCGCAAGGCTTGGGGGACAGCTTCAATTTCATTTCACCGCGGTCTTGTTAAGGAAACAGAAAGCGTTGTTGACCATGTCAAATCTTTTACGAAGTGTTCCTCGGAAAGACATGATAGGATGGATTATCGAATCTCGTCTGGTATGACAGCTGTGTTTTTCAACAATTCCTCTCGTATATGCCTTGTAAACATTCCTGCTCGACGACCTTTTCATTCGTGCACTTCAGTTTTGCTGATAAACCACAACAGACACACTCCCTCCATGAACATATCGTGTCATGTTCCTAGCGAAAGCCTTGCTCGAATCGGAATAGGAATTTGCGGTCTCATCGTCAATAGTATCGCTTCGTTCGTCCTAGTACCGCGAACAACGACACGCTTCCACTCTCGCGGTCACTATATCTGAGTTTGTGCTCGAGATTTTAGATTATTAGCTTCTAATTATAATTCAAGAAAGGATCATACGGCGACCAAAGCTGGTCTAAATCTATTAAGAATGGTATTGGAATTATGTCTCCTAAACACTTGGGTACTATACATTACCGCCAGTGCGGATCACTACTACTACAGTACCGATATTAGTGGTCATATATATTGAACATTCGTGAGTATGTAGTCTTGTCATAAGGCTAGTCGCAGATACGACGCTCCCCTTATGTCTTTTATTAGTGGTGAGGTGTGGTTCCTTTGGAGTTTGAGTGTAGTTCTGTAGTTCGTCAATCTCTTTACTTCGATGAACTTTACTTCAGCTCTAGTTTTCACTTTACTGATCGAAAGCAACGGCATACATGTTATACTTTCGCTTTCCACATCTATGTAGGAGAGCTAGAATTATCAAACGCGGACTTCGTAAAAATTCAATTAGCCGACCTACTTATACACCAGATCTACTGAATCTTCTTGTCGCACTTGGTTAGTCGACTAACTTACGGCTAGTTTCTGATCGTTGTTTGAGCGTCGTCATCTACGATTGAAGTCTATTCGAGCCTCTTTGGGAAAGCTTTCCGCGAATTGAATCTCCTCTTGTAACTGTTTTACGATCACAAGTTAGAATTTTTCTTCCGGCTCCGCATTCATAATTGCTTGTTCAAATTTAGGGCTATACTTCATCACTTCATCTATCCGATGAGCCCATATCTAAGTATTGTGTTCTATCAAATCTCCTCCTTCGAAGTGAGAGATTGAGGTGGTTGATGGACTATCGAGGGATGAAGACCCCCGCATCCCCGTCTCCTACACATGGCTATTTTGGGATATTCCCCACTGCTTAGCAGACCTAGGATGTATGAACACAGCAGGCAGCCCTATCAATCTTGGAATCCTCTGAGAGATACTAGCAAAACAGAATCTAGGATGATTAATGTAAATCTCAACCGCAGGTCCTGCCATGATCCCTGCGGCCCATGACGTCAGACCTCGAATGTCTCACTAACGACTTTAAAGATGGAAGTAAACCACGAACAGAACACCTTATCCAATCCTACAAACACAAAAGACTCAAGAAAATTTCTCAAAGATATCAAAAATCAATCAATTACATCTCAACCACCATCATGAACAACAACAACAACAAAAGCGGCATCTCCTCAGGCATGACATGGGTCACCTCAACAGTTGGGTACCTCCCCTCCATTCCCTCTATCCCTCTGACTACCCGCACCCTAAGTCACACCCTCACTAACATCCTCCCTCTAGCAACGGCGTTAGCGGCGTCGTCAACACAGCCGGCACGGTCGTCGGAGCTGCAGGACGTGGCGTAGGCGATACTGTCAATGGTGTCACTGGGGAAGCGGGTAAACCGGTTGGTGACGGGGTGAAGTATGTTACGAATGGGATTGAAGGGGGGGCGGCGGATGTAGCGCATGGGGTTAAGAAGGCTGGGGAGGGAAAGTAGGGGGGTGGTGGATGGCGATGAGGGTGGGATTAAGGGATGGGTTTGGAGTTGGATTGGGTTGGGGGTTGGGATTGAGATGGTTTTGGGATGTAAGATAGTGGGTGTACAGTACAACCAATGTGCAGTTATGGCACACTGCTAGCGCGAGCTATGGCGTAGGTCTCTAGGTTTGTTATATCTAAGACCGTTAAGTCTCGAATTTCTCCCTTGTGCTTGAACCGAGTTGAGAAACACGATATCTATGTATCAACGCCATTGCAAAGCCAGCGATACCCCGACTATTTGCTGAGACGCAAAATTTCCTCTCATCACCTCCAGCGACAGCTAAGCCAAACTACCCAGATTTCAGCTAACATCCTCATTCAACGCGTTCCAAGTCCTAGAACGGATAGTTGCGCTAGGTATGAATGGATCACCATCGCGGGTTCCTCGTCCATGAGATATAAATACCAGGAAAGCATGATCTGTATACTTCGACAAACAGTCGAACGGACATGGCCGCGTGTGTTCTCCGCTGATTTCTGCACTTCACATGACCTAGAGAGCTCACTATGTAGATGTCGGTATCGTAGTGTTGGCCTATTTCAAAACATGTCATATATCTCACTTGGTAATGGGCATGCTTTACTTCCTCCTAAAATAGTTAAGAGGGTCGTATAGTTGGCTTTGTTATACTAAAACCGCTCGAGTGTTGCTAATAGGCCAGGAGCGAGAGCGAGATTGGGTGTTGAGAAGGCATTGATTAAATACAGTTGTTTTACATGTTGCTGTTTCTTATAATGTATATATTAGATGGTCTCCCTCACACTACGCATTATAACATCTTCCCTATACACTCTAAGTCTGTCCAATATAATCTCTTAGTCTTTTATATTTCTCACTCGTCCATATCGCAACGTCCACTTTCAAGTGACGATATCTTTATTGCAGGCTTTATACAAATCAACACGTCGTATCTAAAGGATTGCATGGGACTAATTAACTACTAATATTTGTAAGTGGTAACATCCAACGTTAGCGAAATCTCGTTTCGAAGGCCATCCACCGTTAAGCGAGGATTACTAATATACTTACTGTTGATGCTCCTACAGCTAGCAACCTCCTCATGTCAGAACGATGAGTATACTATATCAGTTATATTTCGTAGGTAATTTACACTACTATAGGATAGGTAGTTGCCAAATATGTTTATCGACCGGTAAAGTTTTACTTGAACAGGTATTTCAAGGGCGTCTAGTCGAAAGCCAACGATAAGCGAAGTAGAAAGAAGAAATAATAGAGACCGAGTATTGAGTGTACTATTAAGCGAATAAGAATCGCTAGCTAAATCATTGAAGAAGTGGGACTCTATATTGTTGCCCATGTCCCCTAGCGACCACTTCCAGACTCAACTACTTAGGTAATCTGATATGCGAAATCATTGCGTGGAGGATGAGAAGTGGCTCAGTGGTCCTAACAGCCCATAGGTTAAATTTAGCAGGTATTATTGATAGAGAATGAGTTGACAGCTTGTGAAGACCGGCTATCGCGGGCAATGAACGTTTGATAAAGCTGATATCAGCCTCGAAGATCCAACGAGCTGGATACGAGTAGACGAATGGAAAGGAAAGGAAAGAGCTGCAGTAATTGTTAAAGTCTTAGAAGTGAAAAGCCGAGTAGCTGCGCCCCGAGTCTTTTACTTTCGAATAAGTGGTGTGTAGTCATGAAGTCTCTCATTGAAATCTTCGGGGTAGAGTTCTCTTCGAGAAAACAATATGATTTAGCTTGTGAATAAGTGAATCATACTTCACGTGGTTCTTTTCTCCGCTCTTCTACCCAACATCCAGCTCAGCTATCTTTCAATACCTCATCCCAGCCAACCCAAACCCCCTCCCAAGCTCTCGCCCAAACGTCTCACATCTCAACAGGTCCAACCTCCGTCTCAACCACCTCCCGTCCCGCCACCCCCCTCACCTCATCCCTCTTAACAAACAACCTCTTCACCGCCATCTCATTCGGGCACAAAAACGGCGTCCCAGCACAAACCCGTCCACAATTATTAACCAAACAAACCGTACTCGGACAATCCGCCCCGGTATCACAAGCCTGCAATCCCGTGCACGCAAGCGGGACTTTACACCAACCATCCCCATTCACATCCGGGAAACAGGCGCCGCCGCAGGAGCCGCCGCAAGCGTGGAAGTCGGTGGGGGTGCAGCTGTAGATGGCGGGGAGGACGCAAGCACCGCGGCCGCAGACGAAGGGGAGGGTACACTGTGTGAGTTAGGATTGTTTATATTTGAGGATGATGGGAAGGGGGACGTACGACGGTCCCGCATGTTCCGCAGTTGGCGTTGTCTTGAGAGAGGTCTGCGCAGCCTGAGGGACAGGTGGTTTGGCCTGTTGGGCAGAGAGGGGGAGGAGTGACGGTTGCGGTGTTGGTTTCGGTGATGGTTGGTGTTGCGGCGATGGTTGTGGCTGCTGTGACGCCGGCGCAGGAACACGCGCTGCTGTATGAGGATGCGCCTGGGCAGTAGCTTGCGTATGCTGGGACTGAGCTTGGGGTGACTGTCATTTGTCTTGCGATGATATCGCGTTTGGCTAGTGCGAGCGTGGTGGTGATCGTGACTGTTACGGTCCTGAATTCTGTCAGTCTGCTGCTTGTGGTCTTGATTATGGAGTCGGAATCTTACGTTGGTGCAGGCGTAATAGTTGTGAGCATGAAGCTGGAGCAATCTGCTAGTCTTGATGTCTTTGGAGGATCTCCGTTCGCCCCTGCCACGCCGCGGTAGCAATTGTCTTCATGACAATCCGAATTTCCTGTTCTTTTATTCAGGACATTCGCAGATGCGAGTTCGAGAGCAAGGAGGCTGGAAAAGACTATTGAAGACTTCATGTTGCAGGATCTTGTCATGAGAGGTTTCCTTCTAGCGAGTTGTTGTTGTTTTGAGGTCAAGACAGCCAAGACAATTCTGGTTGCTTGGAATGAGAGCTGGAATTGAGGGTTTTTACCTTCTCATATATACTTCGATCATCTATCTTGGTAGTTTCTTGGAAGTATGACTATCCATTTCTCGATGGGCTGAATACTCTCAATGCAACACACCTTACCATACATGTCCAAAATCAAGCCAATAATTACCTATCCTCTCAATCAGCTCCTCAAATACGATCATATGGTCCCCAAAACGCTCATCAAAAACCTTCAACCCCTCACCCGAACCTTTTGAAGTCATTGTGAATGTTTTCGTGGCGGGGTAAGCTTACATGTCGTGCATTCAATATCCCCCCAATTCTCCTCGGACCCCTGTGCTCCACTAGAAATCTTCTCATCGACCGTTATGTACCACCTGCAAATACTCGGGACCAGCACCGTGGCTTCAACTTACCCGGCCCACGATATGTAGAGCTGGTCATATATTGGAGAAACCGTTATATAGAAAAAATCTGGGGCGCATCCAGCCAGCCACAAGGTCGTTGTGTGACGGCATTGGCAGCTGCACCAGCTAAGCGAAGACCCCGGAAATACAACCCAAGCATCTACTTCAGGAACCAGGGCAATGATCTAATATGCTACCTCTCATGGAGTGCATAATGTATAATTGTTGTGGAGTTCAGCGGTCGGCTGAGGAGCGATTAGGCAGAAGTTCTTGATTCTGTCAGAGAGAGAAGCCGACACTTCTGGACGCTGCATTTGGCGTCCGTGAGCGGAGTCTGCCATTTTATTCTAAAATGACTGCTCACTGGATGACGGACATGGAATGCTAAGACTATTGGATCGCACGATCTTGTCAGCTTCTAAATTCTCTTGACTCACGACATAGCAAACATAATCGGAGAAGCCAGATGCGTTCTGCTCTCTGAGGGATTAGCAAAGAATGAGTGCTCTCTCAATTCGTGGAAGGGCTCGAGCACCAATCCAAATGAGCTGAATTGCATTTTAAGGCTGAAATTGCAATCACGAGATAGGGAATACAATCTGGGATACGGCTCACTCGTAGTATTGCAAGGGGCTTGGCATTGATGGTTTCATTGCAAAGTAGCTATTTTTCATCTAGGTTCTGACCAAGCCACTGTTTCCGAAACTTGACCGGCGGAAGGATGTGCGTATGCTACCTTTAATCTCAAACGCAAAGGAGGCTAAATAGTGCAGTGTTAGTCTCGGAAGTGTGGTTGAACAATGGAGAACACTTACCCCACTGCTTCCAGTTATTCTCATGGTTTGAGTCGCTTCGCCGCCCGGTCCTAATTCCGAATTTGTCATGGCGTTCATCTGAAGCTTTTGTGTTTTGGGTACTGCTGCTTGAAGGGTCACCGCGGACATAGCTTGATGCATTGAATTGTTCCGGAATCGTGCCATGACTTGCACGGTACCTTCGGCATTTCTTTGCAATTGTAGAGTAATATTGAGATCATTTTTATCATAGCAAGGATGTGTAGGTATTGACGAGACTTGTGGTTGTTGTGGTGGCGGAGATGACATGCCAGAAAAGAGGTCGTTCGAAGTGGCGGAAGGAGTAGCTTGGGTCTGAGAGGGACCGGAGCTATCAAACAAGTCCATTATAGAATTCATGTTGCTCTGTTGTGGGTTGGGAGAAGTCGTTGGTGAAGTCGCACCACCAAGAATATCTGCTAGAAGATCTGCGTTGTTCGAAGATCCATTGGCGCCAAGATCCGTTGGAGGCGGACCATCTCCCATGAGATCGAATAGTAAGTCCTCTTCTACTGGCTTGACATTCTTCGATTTCCTGTTCGCGGTCTTATTGGTTTTCTTGGTGGCTTCCCCCAGCACTCTCGATTCCTCCTTAATCTGTGGGGGAGGCATTTTCTCCAGCACACCTCGGCGAATAGAGTCGTGACCAAATAGATTCCCGTACTCAACGGCACGCTGCTGTACCTCGATGTCGAGACTAGCAGAATTCCCCTGCAAAATCCGCCGTATTCGATCGATTTGTGCCGGTTCAGTAAAACGTGTCGTAAGCTTCATCAAAGAAGTTATGATGTATTCTGTGGCAATTTGCGTTGCGTAGGCGCTGTTGAGAATTGAAGAAAATAGGTCTACCACCTCGTTCTGCTTGACTTCTTGTACCAACTCTTCTTCTTCATATTGGCCACCTCTTAGCAGAGCATCACCATATTCTCCGATACACCAGGCACCAGCAAGCGTAAGACTCTCCTGCGTAATGTCCTTTTTCAGGCTCGTGTACAGTTTCTGAACTGCATATGTTTGCAGTTCGGGGGTTGTGGCAATCAGTCGGATGAATGATGATAGAATCTGCTCTTTGACGTAATTTCCAGCAAGAGACAAGACCCGTAACATCGTGTCGATATGCCATCGCTTGTTGGGCGAAAACCTGTCCGCAGCTACACCAATCTGACTAGTCATGATTGGCTTGAACTCATTGTCCGCAACTTCTAAAAATGCCAGAAGCTCCCGGATGAGGAGTCTGACATTACTCTCGTTGATGAGGGTGAAGCTCAAATCGAGAGCGCGCCTTCTGATACTGATATCTGGATCACGCAGACACTCCAGGATCGTGTTCCTATGTCTTTGAACTGCATTGGGCTCAACAGCGACCACCTTGATCAAGGTGTTCAACGCTACATATCGAATATTATTATCTCTGTTAGAAAGAAATTTGCCGAGAATGTTGACACCGAGGACTCGTAAACCCGAATCTGCCTCGATATCTAGAATGGTAAGAACGGCTTCGTAGAGGATAGAATTTCCAACATTTTTCGAAGAGTCTGTATTTGTTGCAACCTGGGCCAAGATGTCGTTAATCAGCTCACTGGTCTGCGGATCCCCACGCCCAAGCACTCTCAGCAATTGAAGGATCTTGCATTGGAGGAAAGGGTCAGTGATTCCGGTGACATCGTGCTCTGGAGCATAACCAGAACTGGCCAGGGCTTTCAACGTTCGCACCAGGCTGGCACTGAAAGGCCTGAACTTTTCAACTATTCCCTCTTCACCGCCCTCTGCTTCGTCTGCTTCACAAAGGTTCACCACTAACGTTAGGCCGCAAAGCAAGACCCCGTGGTTGCGATCTGACAGAAGTGCTGCGGCCTTTTCGAGGAAATGTTCCTGCAGATCAGGTACTTTCCTACATATCCGCATAGCACATAGCGCAGCCTTCCGCCGAATATATGGGTTCGCGGTAGAAAGAAGGGTTTCGATTTCGGGAAATAGATCTCTGGACATCTCGACCGAAGCGATGTTCCCAAGGGTACATAATGCGAGACCAACAATGTATTGATTGGAATGATTCAGGTCGCTGTGAAAGGTCAGTGGGCACCCAATTGTATGTCTTGTATCCATCCTTACTTTTTCAAGGAATTTGTAACTAATGTCAATACCTCTTGATTCTCATCCAGTAATAACATGGTACCCAAATAACCTAATCGTTTATCCGCAAATCGAGGAGACGCGAGGAGTTTCAGGCATTCGATCTGTCCAAAATGGGTTCGTTCGCCCAACGTGAAGAGGTATAGAAGTTTGGCAACATTATTCCTCCTTTATCATCTGTCAACTCCTGAAGCTGTGGGTGTTCCGATATATTTCCTACCTGACATTCGAATCCCCACTCTCCTCCCTAAAACTCGCCCGAATAGCAGCACTTTCTTTCTGCACGACCGCTCGTTCGTCTGCGATCGTCTTCGAAGCTCGCACATTGCGAATAAATTGTTTGACTAGAAGCTGTCAGCGGGGAACTTGAATCCGCTTGGTGTCCGTACGAGAACTCATCCTGACTTCGTTGGGCCCTCACTGGGCCAGCCTCGATATGTTGACCAGCTGGAAGATAACAAAGATCAAGATCCTCGGTTTCCCAATGTCGAGACAGAGAGCTAAGCTGTCAATCAAATCGCCCTGACAAGCATTTGGATGTCGATCGTAGCGCTCGCTTGCGCGCTTCTAGGCGTTAAGCATTGATATTGACAACTCAACCTAAAGTAGTGGGGTGGGCCGTTAAAATCAGGCACCACTTTTCTCGCGAGGCTGCGAAGCCACCACATGGTGGATCTGCGAGGCGAGGCTCTCGCTATGGAGAGAATCAGAGAAACCTCGCAAGCCACACAAGGCTAACCCGAAAGGTACCCTACCAAAGCACGATGCTCCTGTGGCTGAAGAAAGTGTGCTCGGAGCCTCTTGTCTGTCTTCGGACCATGGTACGAGTCGCAAGACGTGGACACAGGCACGATCCCTTCATACCTGACAGATGGATGACCTGCGGCTGCGTTGGACTTCTTGACTTTTGTATATTCAATCTTTCCTTTCCTTGATATGCCTTGTACCGTTTTCTAGAAAGATCCTCGTCCTCGCCGTTCGTACACATCAGCAGAAGGCCCCCAACTATCATTCGGAAGTCGTTGGGATACAAGCAAGCAAACAGCTGTCCGCGAAAGACAGGAATCTTCTTTCATACCTCTGTCATCCATGCCAGAATGTCTACATCTGCAGAGATAACTGTCAGCGGGAATGAATCTGTAGACCATGATCATATTCTCCGTCCTCGAGCTGTCAAGCCTGGAAACCCAGCTGTTCCAAGAACGCTGAGCGAAGAAGGGCTACTGGCACCAGTACCGGAAAATGGCAACTCTTCTGGTCTATCAAGGTAAGAGTGTATTCCCTTTCTCTTTGTGTCAGTGCTAAAACTGTCAGTGGCCGGTCCACACCAGTTCCAGCAGATGCGCCGCCCTCAGCACACTCGATATCTTCGGCGCGTAAGCAGTTGAAAGCTCAATCCCGCCGGCGACTATTCCCAACCATCGAATATGCCTCCCGAGTCTCCCATTTCGACCCGAATAGCGACTACCGGGACTTCAAAGGATTCTACGTATTGTTTTGGATTGCGCTCACTATTATGGCTACAACTACCATGCTGCGCAACGTTAAAGATACTGGATATCCCATGCGCGTTCGGATATGGCAATTATTTACTGTAAAAGTTTGGGAACTTGGTCTGGCGGATGCTCTGATGGTTGCGACAACTTCCATAAGTTTACCGCTTCACAAAATGTTTCGCAGTTCTCTGGGACGCAAATTGGGCTTCAGATGGGCTCGCGGTGGGATGGCGGTTCAGAGCATCTATCAGTGTGTCTGGCTTACATTCTGGGTGATGTAAGATATTGCCTTGAACGTTCCTCTAGTGACTCTAGCTAACTTACAATAGGGTACCATTTCTTCGGGACTGGACTTGGACCGCACAGGTCTTCCTTACTCTTCATACTTTGGTTCTGCTAATGAAGATGCATTCGTATGCTTTTTATAATGGCCATCTTGCGGAAACTGAGCAACGCTTACGCTCTCTGGACGATCCGTCAACAGCTTCGAAGGAGCCAGCCTATCAGTATCCAGCATCTAGGCAACCACTCGCACCAGGAAAAGAGGAACAGGCCGAGGGGGAAAACGCCGATTTATCCCAATTACGCGAGGATCTGGCTGTCGAACTGATCTCTCCAATGGGATCAGTGACATACCCTAAAAACCTCACCTGGTCGAATTACACAGACTACCTGTTTTGTCCAACACTTTGCTACGAGCTGGAATATCCTCGCACTAGTGGCATCGTGTGGTCAGAATTAGCCTATAAGGTAGTTGCAGTCTTTGGAGTTATCTTTCTTTTGACGATCATATCCGAAGAATTCATCCTTCCCGTCATGACCGAATCTGCGTTACGCTTAGAGTATGTCGAGTCTCTAAGCGAAACGGTCCTGATTCTCCTCGAATCGATATCACTACTCCTCTGGCCGTTCATGATCACGTTCCTTTTAGTTTTCCTTGTCATATTCGAGTTTGTCCTTGGAGCATTTGCAGAGATCACATGTTCGTATCCTCCTTTCTACAATCTTTGGTGATACTAATCCTTTCACCAGGCTTCGCAGACCGACACTTCTACTCAGACTGGTGGAACAGCACCGACTGGCTCGAGTTCTCCCGCGAATGGAACATCCCCGTCCACCATTTCTTCCGTCGTCACGTCTACAGCGCCTCAAGACCACACATCGGCCGACCCATGGCAACCCTAATCACCTTCCTCATCTCCGCCATCGGCCACGAGATCGTCATGGCCTGCATCACCAAGAAACTCCGCGGCTACGGTTTCCTCGCTCAAATGAGCCAGCTCCCCATCGTCATGCTCCAACGTACCGAGTGGGTACGAGGCAAGAAGGTCCTTAACAATATCTGCTTTTGGTGTTCGATGATTTTGGGGCTGAGCATGATGTGTTCGTTATATGTTCTTTTCTAAGTGGCGGAGGGAGAACTGGATACCATCTGTGGCCCTGGATTTTTGAGGGCGCGCGTACATACTTCATATATACCCCTATACCTCGCGGTGATTTTTCCATGATGTAGATTAGCTAGTTGTCAATATGACTGTGTCATCAATTATGCATCTAATATCTCTTACTTTGCGGTACTCGACTTTCTGCTTTGACCTTCTTAGATCACTTGTACAGGGTGAACTGGATATATCGACACGTATAGTTGGCTATAGATCCATAATCGTACCTATAATCGTACCACACACATCTCATCACCAAAGCGTACTAAGTATTTTCCGCTCGGCACAACCAAAATACTATACTACAAAGTCATAGATCCACGCATTGAGCAATACGCATGATTCGAGGACGTGGCGTCTAGAAGTATAATTGTTAATGCTATAATATTACCGATTAACTCATCTGATATCTTCCTGCGAAATGGAATCTAGCTATGAGATGGACATATCTAGAATACGCGATGGGTTATCGGATACCCCTAGGCTGGGTTGGTTGGGTTGGATGGGTTGGATGGAGATGTAGGATTTATTAATGTTGAATGAATTAGCAGATTGTGAATTTTGTAGAATGGATATGGATGGTTGTTGTGAAGGTTTATAGTAGTAGGGAGGTAGGGAATGTAGTTTTCATATATATTTCTGAGTTAGTGCTGTGAGGCAGAAGTGAAGTAGGTTTCGATATTAGATCTGCTTAGAGAGATAGATATACATAAGATATACATAACATATTTCCTCCATCAAAGAACTATTTAGACATTTCCCTAGCCCATCTATAGCTAAGTATCTTTAATATTTCCTCCGCCCACTACTTCTTAAGCAGCGGCGCAGCGCTTTACTTTCACTCTCTTACTTAAGAACTATATATTTCTAACTATCTCGTACCTTATACCTAATAACCCTCTATTAAGCCCAGCCGATCCTCCAGGAGAATCCCCGCAACGTACTGTACAGTATAACAGAACGTACTATCCCGCCGGTCTACATCCGTTCTTATCCTATTAACTAATCTTCACGCCTACGCATACACGTCCATCCACAACCGCCTAAACAGCACAACGCCGTCTGCGAATCCGAGCCTCTTTTTCCCACTCGAACAGGCGCGTTGGGGGTGCGAGAGAATGAACGCCAGAAAGGTTTCCTCAGGCCGGATACACTTGCACGAACCTACCGTACGTCAGGGGAGATAGGCACGAAATCTCTCGCGTGGATTTTTCACCGCGGGTATGGACATGGGGTTGTGGGGTTGCAGGCGGTACATGAGATACGACGACATAGCTGGGCCTGTGGATATGCGCTTTGTTGTATAGGTACGGAGCGTGATTCTACGGTTTAGACTATTACGTGCGGTGAGGGGCGAATGGACAATCTGAGGGATTGGATGGGAGGATGGAGGGGATTAGTGGGCCTAGCGAGAGATGAAGTATAGAATCCTGAGATGCTTTTGGATGGAAGAGAGGGGTAGGTAGATGAGTGCGACTGTACGCATTAGAGAGGACAGAGAGGAAAGAGACCGATCAAAAATCGTAACTGGGAGCCGCAAAGGCGGGTCGAGCCACCGTAGGATTTTGCTTCCGGGCGCGCGAGAGGGTAAATAGAGATAGATATTCACATATATCAACGGATGAACAGGGGTTCGTAGCGACGAGTAGGAATCTCGAAAATGGAGACGAAGATCATCACCCGGATGGAATGCGTTAGGAGATAGGATCTCGAGCAAGCTGTCACAAATATCTCGCGTCAAGGGTTAGGTCTCACCCATCGCGCACGCGTACATGTATTTTTCTTTGCCCATTCTTGAATCCGCTCTGTGTTCCACCCCGATACATATCGCCTCGCCCCGTCCCCCTCCGGCGACCGTGGCCGCCCCAGTCGGATATGATGGGACAAAACACACGTAGTCCCGTCGTGGCGGAATTGCAAACATGACGAGTCGGCATGACAGGCTGCCTTGCAATTCGCGAAGGAAGCGTGGGCGCGCGCGCTCCTCGGAGGGGAGATCGAGATGCGATTCTCGAGATTATCCCAGTCCTCACGGCGGGGGACGAGGGAGGTGGAGATATAGGTATATAAATCCTGAAACAGCAATGGTGCCTAGGCGGGGTGGTATCAGCAAGAGGGTCGGGATATAAGATAGATATGTCACGTGACGTACCATATGCTGCGTCCGAAGCTGCCACTCTGCAACCCACGTCCACAACCGCCTCATCTCCTCCCCGTCTACATGATGAAGGGATATCACAGGCTCACACCACGTCTCCCTCCCAAACCCCACCGTCGCAGGCGTCTCCCCGTTAAACAACGGCCAATACCCCTTCAAGGCCACGCCCCTCCCTTTCAGCACCCGAGCGAGCGCTTCGTCACCACAGCATAACGCCGTGGTGTTGAAGCCGTACTGGCTATGCCTCCCTGCCTGGCTATGTGAGGCTGAAGGGGCGTTCAAGGCTTCAAGCGCCGCATAGGAGAGGACGTATGCGGAACCGCCGTGCGCGAATTGGAGGGTGGGAAGCCAGACTGGGGAGCCGATGTAGGTTGGGGTTGTGGGGGAGAGGTGGGAGAGGAGGTGGTGGAGGGTGGGGAGGTGGAGGTAGGTGTCTGTGTCTATGAAAACATACCACTTTTTGGGTGGTGATGGTGATGGTGATGGTGATGGTGTTGTGGTGAGGTGGGACCAGAGGGCGCGCTTGATTGCGAGATTCATGCTGTGTATAGTATAGGATATTAGTCTTTACTTTTCCATCCCAAATTGAGACTTAATGAAGAAAGCTAGCGAGCGAGACATGTAGCTAGCTAGCTATCAAAACACCACTTACTACTTCGCCAACTCCTACCCGCTATCTAGTTCCCTCGTATCCTTCCTAAGGAACTTCTACTCTTTCAACCGCTCATACAACGCAAACTCCGGATACAACCCCCTTTCCACCTCCTCCACCTCCTCATACACATCCCTCACCCTCCATCCCATGACCTCCTCCTCGAGATCCGAATAGATCAGCACATCCTCCCTAGGCACCTCTCTCAGCACCGTATCCAACAACGCAGCTAATCTCTCTACCGGCTCCGAACCACCAGTCTTAACGACAATCTGCACATCACCACCGTCGATACACGTGGCATGTTGCGAAGCGCCAGACGCGAGGCAAGACGTCGGTGTCCAATCCCACGTATCCCAACCCCGTGTGCGAAAGACATCTAAGAAGTGAGATGTATGGAGGAGGATGAAGAGCGCGCCAAGAAGTGTGAGGGTTTGGGCGGTCCGTCTGGTGTAGCGTGGCATCCGCGCGGTTTGAGGTGCGCTATGCTAAGACTTTCCTTCCAAGGTTTGGATGTGGTGAGGGATGGGAGGGCTCGATGGGGTTTAGTGTAAGGCTTGCCGAGATGGTAAACCACTCATAACAACTAAGCATCAACTACAATCCAATCTAATCCACCCCAATCCACCTTAATCTAATCTAATCCACCCTAGTCTAGGCTCTATATAACATCAAATCGTTATAATATATCCTTATACACACACTTAATTCTTAATAATTATAAACTAAGTAGCTAGTAATTAATAGCTAAAAACACCTACCCTACTTACTTAAAATGTCTACTTAGGAATTCCTTAATAATAGTAAGAAAGGGAAAAGATAAATTCTGACAGATATAAAGTTATACCGTGTAAAGTGTATAAAGTAATAGATTTAATAAGAGTAGGTAAGTAAGTAGGTGATATAGGTATATCTCTACCCTAATCTACCTCTACAAACCAGCTAGCTAGTCTGTTTACACGTATCAAGAGTGCGTTGTTAGTTTAAGTCCTTGCTAATCCATCCATCCATCCATCCAATCCATCAAATCATCAATATCATCATCATAGGCCACCAGCCACCCTATACCTCAAGCCCACCCAGCAAACCCCATCTCGAGCTGACCTCACTCACATCAACATCTCCCACAGGCACAAACCGCAGCCCGCCCACGTCCTGTTCAGTCTGCTCCTAGAAATGTAAAATACAACAACGAACGAATGAATAAATCAATCAAGAAAGACGACAGCTGGTGAGAACAGAGGAGGTGAATTCAGCCAGCAACAGAAAACGTATCAGAAGAGTAGAGAAAATGAAGAAGAAAGAGAAAACAAGATATTTCCATCAATCAACATCTACCACCACCACAATTTCCATGCTTGCTTACTAGCTCCTCTGTCCTCTGAGATAATGCTTGCTTACGTGCACCCTCCATGCCTGCCTGCCTGCCTGCTAGCCAAAAATGCCCATATGTTCATTCATTCGTTCGTAAGAAAGGAAAAGAAAAGGTGGAAAAAATGACAAATGTAAAGAGACGCCGAGTCGAGTTCATATCATCCAATCGTTCGTTCGTTACTGTGACTATTATGGGTTTTCGTAATTGCGTTCGCTGGTTTGTACAACATGACGTAGGGAAGAAAAAAAACTTGTAGACCCCAGCTGACAATCTCGACCAGGATGCTGCTAGGAAAGTGTTGTCAATGCTCAGTTAAGAGATCAATCAGACATTTCAATAGACACCTGCCGTCCTCCTGCTTGATGGTTCATAGTAATCCCTACTTGAATAGGTAGCTGGTTCGCGAGTGTAAATCTCGGGAGGCGTTTGACTGTACGAGACATTCTCCGTCGTGTAACTTGGTGCATACTGCACATTGTAGCCTGACGATGAAGTTTTGCTTCTACTTGAGCTCCGGGTGTAGCCTTCACCTCTGGTCGTGGGAGGGCGAACCTCCCTAACAATGGGTGGCTTTTCTGGAGGATAGCTATAACTGGTCTGACTACGAACCGGGACACTACGACTTGGTATCGATTGACCACTACTGGTGTTTCGAGGAGGCTCTGGCCGGCTACTTCGTCGACCATGTGGAGATTCACTACGATCCCGAGGGTAGTATCGATCGTTGTCCACATTACGCAACTCCTCGCGATGACTCCTCGCATTGACCGGTACCGTCCGCCCCTCTTCATACACATACCGATGTTGGGTTGGAGGTGGCTCTTGAGGGACTCGTGGACTTGGTCTTGGAGGGGGGCTGTGCGAACGACGATTTCGTTGTGGCGGGGAATCCGGCTCCGATTCGTCGCTCATGTAACGTGATTGCTTCAATTTACTACCGCCACTTCGATCCCGACTCCGTTCCGCATGGGCTCGCTCTCCATGGAAAGTTGATGCTCGTGGCAGTGGAGGAAGGGTATCTTCTCGGGGTCCAGGGTACTCTTGCGTTTGAGATCGGCTTGGCTTCTTGCGTTCAGGTAAGACGGATAGTTTGGGTGGTGCTGAAGAATGGCTTTGTAGGGATGGTTTCTTTGGAGTTGACGCATCCACGATATATGGCTCTTTTTGTGTTGGTGAAGACCTACGACTTCGATCCTTACTTGATTTATCCTTTGTCCGACCTGTCTCGTTGGACTTCGAGCCTTTTCGTGCGGAAGATCTTCGAGGAGTTTCATCGTCACTATATTGTTGCGGAGGATGCCGGACCGAGTATGAAGCAGTAGTCGAAGCAGGCGTGTAAGTCTCCGCGCGTTGTAAAGGTCTTCGTCCCGGATCATGTTGAGGTGCAGTGGGAGCCGTTGGAGGAACAACATTCCCTTTGGAGGCCTGCATATAAGCTGCAGCAAATTCCTTATGATTGACCCATTTCTCCGCGAGTGGTGCTTCTGGTGGTTGTCGTGGTTCTTCCCGAACTCGGTCCTCCTCTACTCGATGGCGACTTGATTTCTTCTCTGAAGAGCGTGTGTTGTACTTGACATATCGATCATCCTCGGAATCAGTCTCCACTTGCGCACGGAAGTATTTCTCTTCGCTGCCTCGCTTTCTCTCTTTATCTCGAGACTTCTTGTCCTTGGAAAAGATGGATCGTTTGGTTTCCTTTTCCAGTCGTTGTCTCTCCCGTTCGTCGTCTTCACGTCTTCGGCGGCTCTCCTCCTTCATCGCAGATGGTTTCCGATCTGTCGATTCATAGCTGGCCGTTTTCCTTGGAATGCTTCGTGGCTCTTCGTAGTGCACGTCTTCGTACGATCTCGGCGGGGTTCGCTCGTAGACTCTCGATGAAGCCGAGGTAGGTTGTGGTTGTGATGTCTTGGACCGGGAGAAAGTATTTGGTCTTGGTTCTGCGGTTCTAATCTCGGCCGTTCTCCCGTCACTGGTCCTGATCTCAAAGTCGAAAGGATTGCCCTTGTGAGGATTGCCCCGTCCCATCTCCGCCCTCAACTGGAACAGTTTGACCTGCTCATCGTACTGGGTCCGTCGAGATTCATCGCTCAACAGCTCGTATGCTTGCTGCACCTGTTGAAACTCGTCCTGTGCCTTTGCCTTCAGAGCGGCGTCCTGCACCTTGTCTGGATGGCACTTGAGTACTCGCTTTCGATGTGCACTTCGAATCTCGGGGAGCTTTGCATCTCTCGCGACATCGAGAGCTTTGTATGGATCTGGAGGTAATGAAGTGGTCATGATGAGTGATCGATTGGGGGCGGAATGGTGTTACTGCGAGCAAATGCTGACGTGATGTTGTTTGATCTGGCTGGTTCGGTGAAGCTCTGCTCTGCTCTTCTTCTCGGTGAAGCAGAGCGGAGTTTATTGCATGGTGATGGTGACGTGAGTAGTGTGAGTTGGTGTGGTGGTGGTGGTGGTCCTGATAGAGGTCGATGGAGGTCGGTGAATGGGGTGGTGGTATGTAAGGTGACGGCGTGATGTTGTTGTGATGGGGGGATGGTAGCGAGAAAAAGGGTATTAAAAAGGGATGCGATGATCAACAGTAGAAGAGTAGAGTAGATTGGAAGGCGAAAGAAGAGACGGAGGATGGATGTGAATGGGCTGTGTGTTTAGTGAGGATGAGTGTATATGACAGATACAGGACAGGATGGAAGCAGCAGAGCCAAAGGCAGAGTAGAGCAGAGCAGAGACAGATCCAGTTGCAGATCCAGTTCCAGTGTACCGTTATTCGCGCAAGCAAATGCCCAGGTGCTTCTTGACTGTCAGGCGGGAAGGAGGATGGGATGGACCACGGGATAGAAGCCGTTTGGTTGGTGGAAGCCAAGCGATGGCGGGACGAAGTGTGATGATTGGTGGAGAGACCCCTGCGTGAGAGTGGATCCGGGATCAATTCGCAATGGCGAGGTCACGGGAGGCAGTCGCTCCTGAAATCCAAGGCAGCCGGAATCTTTGGCGGCGGTTTTGGCGGTGCGAAGGTGGCTGAAGTTCCTGGCCTGGTGAGAGTTCAAGCTTAGTTTTCGCTTGGTGCGCGAGCCTCGCGTTGACAGGTCCAAGAGGAAAGATGGTCGCCTTGGTACGGCGGGCCGGATGGTAGATCGGATGTACAGTACGAAGTACTTCTACGTACAGTAGTATAGAGCAACAACGTGTTTACTCAGCAATCCGCAGAGGCTTTCGTCAGCGTTTTCTGGTGGCAATCGAAACGTAGGAAGAAGGAAGTAGCGAGTTCTGTAATACAGACTGTAATACGCTCAGAATGACAAATTCGCCTTGGTCGAGAAATACAGAGCGTACTCCGTACGTACGAGCACAGGCTGCGATGCTCGCACGATGAGGATGGAATCCCCTCCTTCTTGCTCGCTCACCAGGCGATACCGAGCTCACCCCAGATTGGCTACGTCTGGCTATGTCTGGCTATGTTATGGTGTTACTTCGTGCGAGCCCCATATCACCGTGGCCAGACAACAGCGCGAGGCGGTGAAAGACGACCTCGTCGTACGTGAAGCGCGCGATGATGATTCGCGACGCGGATCCAATGCACGGTTTCCACTTACTTCTACGCTACGTCGTACGTCGTACGTCGTACTTCGTCAGGTAAGGTCCGAGGCGGCCTCGACGTCTGGCAGATGGGGAGAGGGGCGTGGATGCAGGTGAGTGGTGGTGGGAGCTGCAAGTTGCAACCGTATCTAAATCTACCTAGGGAAATCTACCTAGGTAAGTGGTCAAGACCTGGCAGGAACCCAAAGATGCAGAGGTGCAGAGATGCAGAGATGCAGCCAGGGCGAAATCTGAAGCAGTGTGAGTGCCAGACCTTAGGAGATGGAGACAAGATGAAGCCGTAGGGCTCGCGCCAGCCAGCGCAGCACCAGGCAAGGAAATGCAACGCAGGAAAGACAAGATGGAGAAGTGCTCCGGGCGATTTCACTTGTTTCTGATCCAAAGGAATCAATACGATCGGGCGCTGATGAAAAGATAACTTGCCGACCTGCCTAGCTGTTGGTTTGATTTGACTTGACTTGGATTCTAGGTAGGATGAATCTAGAGAGCTCGTCCGAAAGGCTTCAGCGCGACCGTATATCCCACAATCCCGATCCGAAGCTGGACCTGGACGACTTCGGAGCTGGGCGAGGGGAAGATTCCAAGCCCCGCGGTATGTGGCAGCCGTAGATAATTACAGGAGAAGGAACCAGACAAATAGTAATAGGATAGAATCGATCGAATGACGTGAAGCTGCTGCGGTAAAACTAGTATTATAAGTTGTCCGATGCCGCAGTAGGGAAACGCGAAGAACGCGGTTGTTAGTAATTATTCTCAAATCAAATCAAATCAAGCATAAGCTTAGAACGTAAACGAAAGACAAAGATCCAATTCACCCGTTGAGCTAGCCTTATGCAGCTCCCGTGTCGCGGCGTCTTCAGCTCATAACAAGGCTCCGTTCTGAGCTGACGGGTGAATATTTTATGGAGAATCCGAGGTTGTGAGATGTGGGAATACGTACGGAGTACGGAGGACAGTACCGTGGTCTCTATCCCCATGTATCGATTCTATCACGTAAAAAGCCTAGCAATGGAAGTATATTGACAAACTGCTACGCTGGTCGTAGATCGCCTTTAGCCATCTATTTATTACCTTGATTATTTACGAACAGATTTGCTCTCCCCGCTGACCTTTGCATCGCTTCGTATTATATAGAGTACGGAGTAAACATCACCCCTCCTCTCTACAGCAGCAGTACTAGTAGCTAACTAAATAACCCCTCTATTAACCGGTTTGTATAGGCTAGTAGAATACTAGTAGCACTGTGTCAAATCACATCACAGCAAATTAAGTACGAGTATAAAAGGCTCTTAGGTGTATAATACCTCTACCTTAATAAGCGAGCTATATATATTATATATACCCTATAGGTATAATATATAACTACTTCTAACTAGAATACTAAAAAATCTACATCGCTAACTAGCTAGCTACTATTCCTATAAGTACACTTAACCTACCTATTTATATCTATCTCTTCTTTTATAATATAGCTACTTTTATATTAACCTTATAAAAGGCGTATAGCTAGTTATAGTATATCTTTATCCCTATACTACTATGTATATTATTAAGTATATCTTATATATAATATATTAGAATAGGGGCACTAGGTTAACTATACGTGTACACACATATACACGTGTATATAGGGCGTAGTTATATAACTACGTAGTCATGTAACTATAGACTAGAAAAGCTCAGATCGAGATAGTATATCTTAATCTCCTCTTTAAAAGAGATATATAATTTAGAGTTAATAGATATAACCCCTTTTATAATTCGACTCCTATTATTACTTAGAAGCTAAACTAATACTAAATTTAGTACGGATTAATATCTATATAGATTAGCTAGGAATAATACTCTACTAAAGTATATATCCTATAATATATACTTTTCTCTATACTTATATCTTATATAACTTTATTATTCTCTCTACACTTATAAATCTTAATCTCTCTACACTTATAACTTAATCTCTTTATACTTATAAATCTTAATCTCTCTACACTTGTAACTCGATCTCTCTATACTTATAAATCTTAATCTCTCTACACTTATAACTTAATCTCTCTATACTTATAAATCTTAATCTCTCTACAACTCGTAACTTAATATAGTAGAAATGTATAGTGTAGAAAGTATAGCATCCTTAAAGAATATTATATTATAAGAAAACTAAGCTAAAGAGAAAAGAGAGAGAAAGGTAGAGAGCCTATACTATATAAGGTTTATATACTCTTAGACCTCGCTAGCTAGTCTGTGCCCGTGACTTATATCCTTATCACGGCACAGCCGTCGGCACCGCTAGTATAGACGGCACTAACATGTATTACTAAGTATATACCACCTATAGTACTATAGGTAGGTAGTTAGATATAATATAGCTTTCTATATAATCCTTTATATATACCTATAGTACCTATAGCCTAATAACTTATATTAAAATAGTAGTAATTCTTACGCAAACTAGTATTTAACTTCCTATATATATATATATAAGTTATATATAACTAACTCGTCGATATACAAGTCGTCGTATATACAAACTGTCGAGTAAGTAAAAGTATAACTATAGGAACTAATCCCGCTCGCCTACCTCTATATACCGAGGCTACCGACCGAGTACGCTTTCCTTACTTCACTCTATACTCACCTCTACAGTCCGTATCGACATTAAATCTTCTATATTACCTTAACGATATACGTAAATTACTTACTATCTACGACAGCCTCTATCTATATAGTCTATATAGTCTACACTTCTATATAGTCTATACCTGTCTATATCGGCCGTAGAGTATTACTAATTAGTACGGGCGGTATTAGTCCTATCTAGTAGTAGTATAGATTCTATTATCTTTAAAACCTTAAGAACGTAATATACTATCCTAG
>QYAH01000194.1:0-63184 GCA_003988945.1 Chaetoscypha palmicola | reverse complement strand
TATCCTTAATAATAGTTAGTACTATAGCTAGACTATAACTAGTTAGCGACTAGTCTATAACTACTTTATAACTATCTATATATACTTACTAGCTAATAATATAATTATACTCTACCTTTTCTTTCTTACTATAACTAGTTAGTAACTAGTTTAAGACCGTTTACTAACTACTTACACTTTAATTACGGCTATAATACGTCTATAAATAATAGTAGTTATAGTTAGATTACTAACTAGTTAGCGACTAGTTAGAGATAGCTTCTATATACGTTACTTACTCGATATTATCTTCGCTATTAGACTCCTAATCCTTATAATTAATATCGGCTAGATCGTAGAGTCGCGAACCGGTTAGAGACTAGGTAGGAGTAGTAGAAGCGCGAGAACTAGTTAGAGACTAGGTAGGAGTAGTAGAAGTACGAGAACTAGTTAGGGACTAGGTATATAAAAGTTTTCTCTTTTCGAGGCTAAGGTAATATTAGTCTTTAACTAGTTATTAACTAGTAATACGTACTTGCTTATTAGGCCGCCTTTACGCTTAGTAGGAGTAAGTACCTCTCTATTATCTATATTAAGGTAGGTTATTAACTAGTTAGCGACTAGTCTTAAACTAGTTAAGGACTATTCTATTTACCTTCGCGTGTTTACGTAATACTACTATAGTAGCGATAGTCTTTCTATAAATAGTATAGGATTACTAAGTAGTTAGTAACTAGTTATAAACTAGAATAGACTACTTACTTTATAAGAGAGGATCTCTAGTACCTTAAGGTTACCCTAGACTAGGACTAGTTAGTATCCGGTTAGTAACTAGTCTACGACTACTTACTATAAGGCTTATACTCCTTTATATAACAGGTTAGGTTCTTTACGGCTATGACTAGTTCTAAATTAGTTAATAACTAGGAAAGGGGTAAATACTCGATTCTAAGGTATAACTAGTTATATACTAGATAGTAGTTAGTAATAAAAAGATAATTATTCTAGGGGCCTAGGCTAGCTTTATACCGGTTCGTAACCGAGTACGCGATTACAATTACGCGTAGTACGCTAAGTCTAATTCGGCGCCCGGTTTATAACCGAGTAAGCGATTACGATTACTATACTTAGCTAATAAGAGGAACTAGTTTATAACCGAGCGCGCGATCACGATTACTATACCTAGCTAATAAGAGGAACCGGTTCGTAACCGAGTAAGCGATTACGATTACTATACGTAACTAATAAGAGGAACTGGTTTATAACTAGGTATACTATATATATTATATAATAGCTAACTACGCTTAGAGACCTAACCGGTTTATAACCGGTTAGCTAGATACCGGGCGCCAAGTAGGCGCCCGGTTATAAACTAGTCTGTACTTTTACCCCTGTCCTTGGCGGTCTTGGCAGTATAGGGTAGGGCGAAAAAACTGCCCCGAGCACTGCCCACCGACTGAAGGTGTGAGGCTGTGCCACATGTCTGCACGCATATCTGCATGGATCCAACATGGTGGGTGCCATCTGCAATCCTCCACCTTCCCCAAAGCGTGTCTCTCAATACTCGCTTGGCTGGTTCGTGAAGCAGGATGTACGCATGTTCTGTCAGACGACAGCACTATCAGCCAATCCAGAAGAGGAGAAGCATGCAGAGAAAAGGGCAAGGAAAATTGACTGATTGTTTTATCTTGCTGACGACCTGTATGGCCACGACGCAATTCGGCGATTTTAGCGCATGGAGATCTTAGATCTTTGAGGATATTTTTGGACGGATCTGCCGGATCTACCGGATCTTCCCCATACTATGTGGTTTGGCCACTGAGTAGTTCACTCTCAAGGAACGACTTCCTAATATATATTGCTGTGAGTGCTCAGAGGGAATTTGACCTTGGGATAAAGGAGTAGAAACGCGGCGAAGCGGTATATGTGTGGCGGTCCTTGTGTTTCTCACTCAATTGTGTTTGGACGACAAAGATAAACCATCATACAGCCTGAGTTCAAGTGCTCGCTACGGAAATATCGTGGGTGGTAGACTCAGGGTTGCAGATAAAACAGACGATGATTGGCCGTGGAAGCACTGCTGGCACAGCCGTTCCTCTACTTCGAAGTAAAATTTAAGCTTACGCCGCAACTGCACGTTATTATCCAGTCTGGGCACCTTATTACCACAGCTGCTCGAAAATCCATAACAGTCCGTCAGAGGGTGCTTAGTTTGGCGTTGCATAGAGGCATTTCAGTACTGCAAATCTCGCAAACTTTGGTGATGAATCTCGAAGAATATTGACTTCGTGATAAACATTCTGAATTGCGTCAGACCTCATGCGAAGTGGAGTACGTCGTTGAAGAATGGTGCCAAGAACAAGATACCTCGACGCGATGCTCGGTCTGGTACTGCTGTCAAGCTTACAAGGTGTGATCGCGCATTGATGAGAGTGAAACTGTTGTACCACTTGAGATATAGTAATTCGATTGTCCAGGGTGTGCACTGACAAATACTTGGTCCATCGCACAAATCCAAAGGTAAAGGAATAGCCATCGAGCATGGTTCCGGATAATCATGGCAATCGATCCGTCAGCTACACGAGAGACGATTCATTGAACACACATAAGAAGCAGGTATACTCAACAAAGCTTGAAACGATTGGCAAAAGAGACGTAAGGCTATGCAATCAGAGCGCAGAGCACTAGCAGAGCATTCGTATTGCAGCATGAGAGTGGTTAAATCGACGCGCGAGTAGACATCTATGACAAATCTTAAGATTTTCTCAGGACAACTTCTCAGATTAGAGCCAATGTATCTTAGACTATTCAGCGTAGCCAATAGTTCTTGGTCTAAACTTCGTGTTCGACATCCGCAATACGTGGAACTTTGTGCAGACTGACACCACCGAACTTCGCTACAAGCTCAACCTGAAGGTACGTCAGCTTATATACTTTTCAGCAGCGGTCGTACATACACATTGGTGTATCAATTCAACATCTTCCTGACTCACTCCCACCCTCCTGGTGCCGCGCAAGTGCCAAGCAGTTTCCTTGGGTAGATTTTGTATCATGATTCCTGAAAGTACAACGAGTTCGGTTTCAATGGGACCAAGTATGCTATGATCAGAGAGGAAGAAGCCGTAAGTGATCTCTCTAGAGAGAAAGTTGAAGTCCTTGTGGGCTAAGAAGTTATCTGTAGCAGTGGAGAGATTGCTTTTGTAGATTTCGTTAAGCCATGCTTCACCCCTCGCGAGATTTTCAGGCCCTGATTTCCAAGTTTCGCTAAAATGTGTCAACGACATGTCCTTGAATGAAAGTAGAAATATGTGTGGAGGTTGTGCTTCCAAGCTTTAACAAATGATCTCTTGTCCACGCCACTTGTTCATAGATAGGTGTCACCTAGTTGGAAGCAAGATCTGCTCTTCCATCACGGACTCCAAAACAATTGGGTCTGTTGTCTTTATCGGCGAAAACGGACAAATGTTTTGGGAGCAAATGTGGTTTAAAAGATCATCCCGAGCACTTACCGAGAACACGAATAGTCTCTATCCTCCGGCCTCTCCACCTTGACAATTTCTATGATAGCCTCAATTGGCTTGCATACTCCATGAATAGAGCAATCTTTCACAAGAGCCTCTCGTACGCGACGGATGAGTGCCTTCCGAGACTCGGATGTCGTGTATTGAGGCTTACTGATGAGATACGTGTAGAGTGTTGCAACATGCTCCGGTTCAACAAAGACCAAACTAGATAACTAAATCATCGTCAGTTCCCATTCCATTTACAGTGCATATAAGCTCACAGCGACTAGGTACCATTTGTCCTCGCCTAACGTTCTGTGGGGGAACTTTGCTTCAATTGCTTGGAAGAGAGCAACCGCGTCTTCTGCTGTTGGTGCTTTGAAAGACGACATCGCGAAGGAGCGTTGACTAGATCGAAAGGAATCGATGTCTCGAGGGAGACGGTTACGAGGCTTTTGTCTGTCTTGTGTGTATAAATGTCGTGTACCTGTCGGGTGCTGGGTAAGCGGGTATGTACTTGCAATATCCTTTTCGGATACTGGCAAGAGAGGCACGAACCTGGTAACAGACCAATTCGCAAACTGATTCGACGAAGAACTGTTGAGTACGGTGATACTCGCGAGGCAGAAATGAGCATCGCTAGGTGATAGTGAGATTGGTGAACTTGACGAACTTGCAATTGGCGAAGTTGACGAGAGCAAACAGTATTAACGAAAGGTTTTTCGTGAAAAGATGAGCCCGAAGAGAAGAGGCCTGTGGCTCTAAGTCCTGCTGAAAGTGAGACAAACTAAAGATCGATCGATAGGTGGTATGACGGATTCAATGCGAAGAATTATATTGCCGGATCATTATAACACTAGAGGCGTGAGTTGACCAGATTTGACCATTCCGAAGTACTGTACAGTACAGTACGTAAGCTCTCTCTTCTCCACACGGCCATCAAGGAGGACGTCACGTTGATTTATACAAGTGCTTAGCCATCCCTAAAACGAAAATGCATTGATCTTGACTTTTGCTTAACAATGGGGAAATACCTAGGTAAGCACCAGAAGTGAGAACAATCTCGGGGCGTCCGGGACAGCCGGCCCGGTGATCGGTCATTTTAAAATGCAGCCTTGCGCCCCCACCAAAGCTCCAACATCGAAACCTTGGAACTGCCCCGCGGTGCATCAGCCTCGCCCCGTTCCACTTCGCTCTCCAACATTGACACTTCATTACATTTCTTCAACATGGAAGAACCCACGATGGCTTCTTCCTCGGCGCCAGTAATCTTATCATCTCCCGATCCCATAACCGCGATCACCGAGAGTCTCCCACCGACGACCGATCCCCTTACCTATCTTACCATTCTCGAATCACACCTATCGCCAGAGATCCTCCCAGCGCTAAACGATATTCTTCAAGATGCCGAATTGACGCAAAGCATTGGATGGGACTTGATACATCTCCTGCTACCTCTGCAGGGTGGAGAGAAATGCCTTGGGACCATTGCGAGGCTGGGGAATCCTCGAGAGGTTGTCTTGAAAGTCACAGAATCGATGCAGATATTGGACTGGGATACTGGGGAAATCGAGAGCGACGATGTCGAAGACGATAATATCGAAGCCTCAACGGAAAGCGAGAAACCTGTCGACGGGAAAACAGATCCAGATACTGCGTCAAACGAGCCAAGTACTGTAGACAAGTTCTGTTTGCTCGTAAACCTGCTCTCAGTCGTCCATCCACGAATAAAAACCAAATTCCCCTCGCGATTTCTCTCGACATCTCTTATGGCTATACTATCATCATATCGACCTTCCAATCAAGCAACGCTAGCCGTCATATCATTTGTCCACACAATATCAGGAAAGAAACGACCCCCTCTTCCTGGTCGCAAGTCAAGTGCCAGCATTCCCGTTGTTACTAGTGGTGTATCAAGCGATCTTTCTGCTCCAGATCCGGAAGCCCAAGAAGAAGATCCAGGAGAAACTGCTATTCAAAAGAAGTTGTTACAATCGTTTGTTACGTATGTGTTGGAGGACTATGTCAATTCCAATCCATTGCAGTGGTCCGCGCGGTTACAAGAACTATACGATCCAAAGAGAATTGTTGCGAATAGGAAGAGTGAGAGTGAATTGTTTCGAGAAGACGGTCCACGGCAGATGAGAGATGTAGTCGTGGGTCAACTAGTGGTAAGTTGGCTATAATGCCCCCCTTCGGGATTCTCCCGGGAGGAGGCATTGAAGCATATACTAGGACTGTAATTGGATAATTCAGGCTCAGGTATGGTTGTTCATTGTTTCGCGCATGCTAACTAGTCCACAGGCTTTAGCTAGAGATGTAGGGCTATCCGACTACTCCGTATTATCTGATTCCATATTCAAGCCTGCTTCCGACGAAGACACCGAAGACGATCCCGAAGAGAATTATCCATCATCACCAGATGCCATAGGACTTTCAAAATCTGGAGCGTTATCACTGATAGCCTCTCAGATTTTCGCGTCTGTGATCTTCGACTCGCGTACATCTCTCCCTCAATTCTCTATATTCCCGGACCACGCCAATTTGCTAAAGCAATTCATCGGCACATCAGGAGAAGAAAACATCGGCCAGGAAAAGAACGGCGTAATCGACGCAATTCTCGTCATTGGATTATGGCTAGAACACACCAACCATTTCGTCTCCGGTCCCCTCGAAGACGACGATTTCTTCCACCATCTCCAAAGCCTCTCCGCTTTATCAGCAAATACACTATCCCCAACCCTCCGCTACGCAGCCCACTCCCTAACATCCAGCATCCTCCACGCCCACCCGTCGGACCGCGTGCGTCTCCAATTCATCTCCGACACCCTCGAGCACTGCCCCTTCGACAACCTAAAAGCATCAGCAGTCGGCTGGCTCAAAGAAGAAATCCTAACGGCTTACGAACGGAAATCCGAAAACGCATTCGGTACGACCCTCGCGCTTGCTGCTACGCAACCGTATTTATTCCCGGATACCTCCTCGCTAGACGACGCGGATGAGGAGGAGCTGGTGGAGTATTTCAAGGAGAATTTCACGCTCACGATGGCGGTTTTGAATTTTGTTTATTTTGTTTCGCGGGAGCAGTATGTTGGTGTTGTGCCGCCTGGGATGCTTGGGGTTGTGGAGGAGATATATTTGAGTCATTTACGGAGGGCGCAGGAGAAGGCGGTGAAAGGTGTGGATGGAGATGAGGGTGCGGTTGGTCATGCTCATGCTCATAGTGAGATGTCTGATTTGGAATTACTTGGTGATCGACTGGCGTTATGCTCGAATGTTGATGGGGTGGAGGATGTGGTGGGGACCGATCTAAATAAATAGGTGGTTTTGGACGCCATAGATGGCATGGAACAATGAATTGGTTCTTACATGATACCCAGCCCTCTTCTATCTAGCGTTGCCGCAGGACTGTAATCTAATCATCTGGTTTCATTCCTTTTCCACTTGGTCTGTAGATGGTGCAACTATATATCACCAATCTCATACATACAGTGTATTGACAAACTACTCATACTACTCTACTCTACTCTACTTAAACTACTCATAAGTAGAGTAGAGTAGAGTTGAGTAGTGAAAATTACCTTAAGTAGTTTAAGTAGTATAAGTAGTACTATAAATAGATATTTACTAAGTAAGGCTCTCTATTACTAAGCGAGAATCCCTATTACTACTCTACTCTACTCAACCTACTTATAAGTAGAATAGAGTTGAGTTGAGTAGTGAATTAATCATCGTGAGTAGAGTTAAGTAGGACCTACTACTCTACTGTACTGTACTCATTTAATACACTGTATGCTTATGCAAGTTTAGCTAGTAAGTCTGCGCTCTGGAATGTAGCACTAAAATCCTAATTTAGTAACTGAATGATATAGAAGCTCCTAGATAATGTCTAGCAAAAAAATAGGGGTGAGGGGAGAATAATATATATCCCTAAATTGACAAGATAACATATCGAAGTATCTCCCTCTCCCTGTCCTGTCCTGTGTATAGGGTAATATTTCTTATATAAGATATTAAGAGTTAAGACCGCCGAAGACGAAATCGTTGAATGTAGGAAATTTATAGTAGTTATATCTTAAACTGTTTTTTACTGATAATTTATAAATGTCTATTGAATGAGGTGAGGTGAGGTGAGGTGAGGTGAGTTGAGGTGAGGTGAGGTGAGGAGTAGGTGCTATTTAACTTGACTTGACTTATTAAGTAGATTAACTTGACTTATTAAGTAGTTTAAATAGTTATAAATACACCAGAACTAGCCAACAGACAGAGAATACAATACAATACAATACAATACAATACAATACAATACAATACAATACAATACAATACAATACAATACAACACAATACAATACAGCACAGCACATCACAACGAGCAAATCACCCAAATAAATCACAACAGTCTAACAACCAGTAACCTATACACATTCTTCAAACCAAATAAACCAAACCAAACCAGGAAGGAAAGACAACAGAAATCTATCAAAGCATATCATCACAGAAATCGAAACAACGCACGCGATAGCTAGGCTAGTCATTATAAAACGAGAGAGCAGAGGACTAGATTAATAACCTGAAAGCCGCGGCTGGACGTGGGACGCACGGAACAGAATAGGTCTTATATAGTAGGTTAGATTAGCACGGGTTTAGGATCAAGAGGCGGATGGATGATTTGAAAGCGCGTCTTTATTATAGCTCTGAATATAAATAAGATGTGATCTTTTTCGAGCCCCGCGTACTTTTCATACGCGCTCTTCACGGAGCTGCATCTAATCGGGTTGCGATGAGTGGTTGATTGGTTTCATCAGCGCAGGTCAACTAGTGTCTCCTGCGGTCGTTGGTTCGCTATTCTTGGGAGATGGTGCGTGTGAGGTTCTGGTCGAGGGATTGGATTATGGCGAGTTGTTTTTTTATCTGTTAGGATAATCCCGTATAGTATTATTCGTAAATTCGATGTTTCTCTTCACATCTTGTTTATAATACTTAATGTTTCACGCTCTTATTGCCCTTTTATCCCTCATGCCGGCAGCGTAGTCCAAACAGCTTTGTAGCTGTCCGCTCCTTGGTTGACTATCTCATCACTATGATCCTAAACAAATGACAGCGCTGGAGAATATATCGGTCGAGCCAGGCTACACGGACTGAAGGATGCTAGCTACGATAGATTGGAAATGAGGGTAGTGATGGACGAGCGTGAAGAATGCTAGGATGGATTGTACAGCGGGTTTTTTGTCAACGGTGTTGTACTCCCCAGCGACGAACATCTGCCCGATCGCATGAACTAGACCCAATGACGACGAGACATGTATTGCGGAAGACTTCGGAAATAGATAAACCAGGTTCCAAAGGCTAGGGGGTTGCTGAAAGGAGGGATAGAAGGAATTTAGCCTTTTTCATCTAGTGGCTGATGGTAAGATAGACAATATATGCGATGTCAATATATCTAGATCTCGAACAACATTGCCAGAAGTTCAAAAACGAGACTATGACTGGCTAAACACTGGACTTCAGATTTTAATACGGAAAACTTCAGCGGTATGATCATGCTACTAGTATATCGGAGGGAGAGGGATTGGTGTTTCTCTGCAAGAATTGACGATGGTGTATGTTCCATCCTAAACTCCAGAAGCTTCCTACCCAATGTCGTTCGCAGGATGGCGCGTTTCTAGTACACTAAAAGTCGACTCACAACTTGCTACATTGATCATCAATCGCGACAGATGATGCTATTCTGAACATTGTAAGAAGGTAGGCAGAACAGATAATTGAACCTGCATCAAGGCAACGCTGAAATTTGAAGAATGTCTGAAGTAGAGAGGAGGGCAAGCAGAGCGGCAGCAAAGCAGAGACGGAGCTAGCGTTCATTCGAAAAGAGCTTGATATGGTAGGAATCCTGCCCAGCAGCAATGTTCATGCTCCGTGACGAATGCGGTAGATTAGCAAAAAGCGCTCAAGTAGGAAGGTTTCTCGAAGAAACGAGACAGGCAAGTGGCTTGCTGCACGAGAATTTGGATTACACTAGAAAGGAAACAATTCTGTAAGATGTTGCAGTCGCAATCAAAGTATGGAATAGACGGTCTCGCATGAAGACTCCACGAAGCTATACACTTCCGTCTCACATTTGGCTCGACAGGAGTAGCGATGCTGCTTTATCGAACCTCGCCTTCCTTTCGTAGACCGAGCATCTTGCGTAGGTCTCCGCTAAGCGTATGTTTCCAGTAGCAAACGTGAAGCAGATCGTCGGAGGATTATACATCTGACAGAGCGGGAACGATGATGTGATATGCACAGAGCCGATCATGACACGATCCGAAACATCTTGGCAATGATGAGAACGACAGTGATAATTAAGGTACGCAGAAATTTACCGAAAGTAATCCTCTTCGAAGGGGTAAAAGATGGAATACGCTTGTTTCGCGTTAAACTCGACTAGAGTAACGAATCTGTTGATTCAAATTCGCCTTGGCTCAACGATCCCGCCTTCCACCAACCCTCGCCAAGTCCGTGAGAATGACAATCCAAAGGTTCAAAAGAAACGCTCGCGGCAAATATCAAAGAACGGATAATCTATTCTAAAACCGATGATCCGCAGATTGATGCATCTATCCCGCTTTGGGCTGGAAGTTGGATGTAACGTATGTACCTCATACATCAAAATTCCCAATACAGCTGAGGTACTTGCGCGCTGTATTGGAGTTTTGCCGGCATATTAATGTCGGAGTCTGATGCGCGAAACTTCCAAAATGAATGCGAAGACGAATACACAATTTGATGACGAAATGATGCAATCGTCTAATCCTCGATGATCTGTCTCTTGTGGCAGGTGTTATTCTTTTGTAAATACTGGTGTGCAGCATCATCGAATGTATCGTCATCGAATTGACCCAACGCGATATGCGACGTCTCTTCAATTTCGTCCTAGACGTCATTGCTGCCAAGTATGGAGGAGTATCGAGGATGCATACGATAATTCAATTGTCAAGTTGAATTCGATGATATCCAAGTCGAACTAGGTCGGCGATAGCGCACACTTGTGTGACCTTCCTCTTCACCGAATGTCTGACCTTCACCGTTTATTCCTGTGTGCTCTTAGTGGTCGATCGCAATGCAAACATCAGTGATACCCGTTCGCTTTGTACACTAGATCTCTTGTTTCTCACACCGTACTCCAGCTAGGCGGCGGCTAGAAGGACTCACATGATATGACTGACTCTTTTCTTTTCCGAAGGCCACCGCCTTGGAGGCTGTGTTCGCTGCGCTGTCCTTCATCGATGTTTGTGAGATCGTAGGTGTCTGATGCTTCCCTTTTCTGCTCGAACGCAGTGAGCAAGAGAAGAGTCTCCACGACAGTGGCCCAGCGGAGCGTCATCTGCTGCCTCTAAAATAATCTCAGTCGTGGTGTACCGCGGAATCCAACCTACCGTCCGTCCAACGCATCTAAAATCAGGTTGTTCCGTCGCTCCAACTTTTGTGCAGCCTCTCCTCGTTCCGTAGGGCTGAGCATCTCTGTATCTCTGTTCGTCCGTATCTGTGTTCTCTTATCAATGCCCTCCCGGCTTGGGCCTGCAGTCATCCTATCCATCATTCTCAATTGTTGCTTGATTGGCGCAGTTCGGTCTCCCTCCGCGATCGGACTCCGGGCGCTTATGTACTTTGGGCAAAGAAGTGCATTGCTTGACAGCTCTGATAGTTGATCCTCTCGGATTGCGAAAGTTGTTGCCGTGGACGTTCGTCGTGACCCGTGCCACCTGGCTTGAACGATCCGAAACTCTCGGCATGAAGTAGAAGTACACGTCTTGGTCCTCCCGGCACTCGAAAACATCCCTGAGGATTCGAATGTATCTGCACAGTAGCATCCCGCCTCGACTTCCCCTTCACGTGTGGCTTCCCTGGCCCTTCATCGGCACCGTCTCGAACCTTGTCGTGTGATCCAATCCCAAGGCCGCAAAATGGCGTTTGCATCCATCATGTCCATGCTAGTCTGCGAAGAGCTGGTGGCATGCAAAGAACCCTACGAGAGGGTTGGGAGCTGGTGGGAGCACCCATCAAAACTCCCCGCGATGCCTCGATGTTGCAGAAAGAAGCGGTCGAAGATGCCGCCATGACGATGCGCCCCTGACCGGCGACACTCTCTGAGAGCTTGATAGAGCTTGCATGCCGTCGCGAGGCTAGAAAAGGAGCGATGCGCGCTTTTCAGTGGCGGAGGGCGAGCTGGGTCGAGGCTGCGAGTGTGGAGGATTCTGCAAGGCTGATGGCTGGTGGTTGTGGTGCCCAATGTTGGATTTCAAATATTGCATTGATTCTCGTGGAGCTGCTGCGCCGGAGAGAGTCCTGCCTATCCTGTGTACAGTACGGAGTACACGTCTCGCGCATCGTCGCCAGCCCAGTCCAGCTTATCGAGCGGAGGAAGGGCCAGTCGTACACGTAATAGAAACCGCAAAAGAATGCGGGCGTGTCACATGGCTCGGTGCATGACAGAAGGAGAATGTCAGTCGTCGATTTGTCGATGTTGCGGCCTGCGCCATGGGAGCAGTTTTGGGCGCGGATCTGCAGAGATGCCTGGCGTCGTGGAAGCGATGCCCCAACACGGCAATCCTGAAGCTATTCGCAACTTGTAGATTTCGACAAAGACAACCAGCAACGCTACAAATTTTGAACTCAGCCCTTAGCGTCCCATATTTTGCCCTGGGGATGAATTTGAAGAGGTTCGGTCCAGATGGGGTTGTTTGATGGACTGGTGAATTTATGGGGTGGGCTCGTGAAGGAGAGTTGATGCCTGGCGCAGAGGGCTGCAACAACACGACACTCTCCGATAAGGAAAAATTTCCTGCAACTGGCACTGCAGCTGAGGACTGGAATGGAACTGGGAAGGCGGCGAAGACGGAAGGACGAGAGCGAAAAGTGAGTTGGACTTGTGGTGGGTAAGAAAAGCGGCCAGCGATTTGAATATCTTTTCCTGTTGATGTTCGGATTCCTGGTGTTGAGAGCAGTTGATGTTGATCAGTGGGTTTGCAGAATGAGTGACCTGGAAGTCATGGAGTTACAGATACGTAGTCGCCCAAGCGAGTCAAGAAGTGAACCGTCCATAATGCCTCGGCTGAGTTGAGTAAATGACAACCTGGAATTACCTGAAGTGAGTTTAGGAAATGAGCCTTAGTCTTAGCGTCATTGAACCGACACTGACCTAGAAGTACTTTCATTTCCCAGCGAGTTCCCAATGAGCAGGTACTGTATCAACGAAGGAAAGCATAGATGCCGCTTTTTGGAGCATCGTGTGGCAAGGCCGACAAGCGTATCACATATGTCCGTACACATATGTCCGTACACATCCAATATGTCCGTACAATCGTGACTGGACTGGACTGGACTTTCCGAGAGAGGAAGGGAACAAGGCACCAGACAAACATTCGACCTTTCCACATCGAGGGTGCAGTGGACACCATCTGGACATAATCTGATAATCAAACTAGTACTTCCAAGTACGGTATGCAACAGTACGGTCTGCAAGCGTATGGACTCCTGCAGTCAGAAGTGGCAGAATAATCAGGGTCTCGCTCAAAGGGGTAAGGTGTCACTCGACGTGGACTGTGCTTTCACCCCCAGTTACGAAGTGCGAATTGCGAATTGCGAATTTTGTGTCTAGATCACACCTTGGCTGGTCGGTCACCTTGTCACCTTGTCATCTTGTCACCTCGTCCTCACCACAACATCAAACTCGCCTTCTCTTGCTCTATCCTGGCTCTTCCCACTACTACTACAGGACTTCCCACAGCTCCGATGACGCCTGCCACCATTGATAACCCACCTCCCGCCTTGAGTCGGCCTTCCTCTCCTTTGTCCTTGACCGCTTCTCTCCCCTCATCTCCTCTCTTCTCCTCCGTCCGTGAACTATATCTACACCAATCTCCCACTTCATTCTCACTTTCTCTTATTCCTCTCTGTATCCCTTCGCGTTCCTACATTCCTCTTCTCCATTATTGAACCTCATTTTCAGTCAGAGATTTTCTTTATCTCTATCATCTTCTTTCAAGCACACACACAGTCACATTGATTTCTCTACAAGCAAACACAATCGTTCGTCGGCGCGTTACTCACATGTAGCACTGACAACAACTTCAAGATCATCGACACCACTTCGTACACATCCACGTCCGCATACATAAAGCCACCACGAGACGTGCCATCAACAACACCAGCCCACACGTCACAGTGCCCAACAGTCAGGATTCAACGGTCATCATGGCCCCAGATCTCAACTCCGTTCCTCTCTCTCCTCGCCTCCAGTATTCCACACCATCTCCTCCACCCTCCATGGCTCAGGCACACTCTCCACAAACCCAATATGCTGCTCCCACCGCCGGACAGCCAAACATTCTATACATAATGGCAGATCAACTTGCAGCTCCTTTGCTCTCCATGCACAATCCCAAGTCGCAGATCAAGACGCCAAACCTGGATGCTCTGGCAAAAGATGCCGTCCTGTTCGACTCGGCATATTGCCCTTCGCCTTTATGCGCTCCTAGTCGAATGTCCATGGTCTCAGGACAACTCCCTACCAAGATCGGCTCCTACGATAATGCCTCGTCCATCGATCCAAGCATTCCTACATATGCCCACTACCTCCGAGCAGCTGGGTACCAAACCACATTGGCAGGAAAGATGCACTTCATTGGGGAGCAACTACACGGCTACGAGAGCAGATTGACCAGTGATATCTATCCTGGCGATTATGGTTGGGCAGTCAACTGGGAGGAACCAGATCGAAGATTGGAATGGTATCACAATGCAAGTTCAATCCTCCAAGCTGGTCCCTGTGTACGAAGCAACCAGCTGGATTACGACGAGGAGGTCATGTTCAAGTAAGTTTCCCGATTCATGCCGAAGATTCCGAATGCTGATATATCCAGGTCCAAACAATTCCTGTACGATCACGTCAGACAAGGTCCTAACGTTCGACCATTTTGCATGACTGTCTCGCTTACTCACCCACATGACCCTTACACAATCGAAAAGAAATACTGGGACATGTATGAGGATGTCGACATTGATCTTCCAGATGTCAACATTCCACAAGAGGAACTTGATTCCCATAGTCAGCGTTTACTTCGAGTTTGCGACCTCTGGGGCAAGAAGTTTACCCACGATGAGATCAAGAGAGCGAGACGTGCATACTTTGGCGCGGTTTCTTACGTTGATGATTGCATTGGAAAATTACTTGATACCTTGAAGAATTGCGGCTTGGCTGAGAATACTATTATTGTCTTCAGTGGAGATCATGGTGATATGCTTGGCGAGCGTGGTCTCTGGTACAAGATGTCTTATTTTGAAGCATCCGTCCGTGTTCCACTTCTGGTTCATCACCCAAAGACTTTCAAACCACATCGAGTCTCTGCAAACGTTTCCACACTTGACATCTTACCCACTCTGGTTGACATTGTCAAGACCAAATTATGGGACGGCCTACCAATGGATGGTAACTCTTTGCTACCTCATCTTGAAAACAGATCCGGCGGGTCCGACACGGTCTTTGCAGAATATTGCGGAGAAGGTACCATTGCCCCTATGATGATGATTCGCCGTGGTGATTGGAAATATATCACCTGTCCTGCTGATCCAGATCAATTGTACAACCTACGCGACGATCCGAAGGAGCTCGTCAATCTAGCTGCTCTCCCTTCCAAGAATGTTCTCATGACTTCGGAGGTCTCTCAGGTTCTCGCTGACTTTGCGGCTGAGTCTAAAGCTAAATGGGACATGGAGAAGATTACTGCTGATGTAATGGTATCCCAACGTCAACGACGACTGGTATGGTCCGCATTGAAGCAAGGAGAATTCACCAGCTGGGATCATGATCCAAATGACGACGGAAGAAAGAAGTACATTCGATCATACATGCATCTTGACGATTTGGAGCTTCGAGCCAGATTCCCAACTGTGGATGAGAAGGGAAGAGCTATGTATAAACAACAAGGTGGTATGGGAGCTGGTGGGATGGGCGGTGCCATTGTTCATCAAGCTGGTGCTTATGGTCAGTAGATGGTTCCTGTCCATTCGCGTTTCGACAGGATTACGATTTCAGCTACCTCGGCCTCCGAGATGGGAGGCCATTACGACGACCAAATGTTGCCGATTTCAGAATGACTAATTATTTGCGGACCTGGATTTTTTCGACATTATTGCGCTTAGCGGGCATTGAAACGACGTGCTTCGACTAGCTAGCGTGCATTTGCTCACAATCCCTTCTCGTCTCTGCATTTTCTGCTTGTTCGTTTACTTTGCTTGCTTTACTGGAGATTATGTTCTTGCTTCAGACCTTTCCGCATGCGTTCGTTCGCTTTTAGCTTATGGTTTTATGAGTTTCACGATTTTCTTGCTTGTGGCCTTTAGCTTTGCTTGTGGCCTTTAGCTTTGCTTTGATATGTTCTCGTGGCTCGCTAGAGATGAGATTCAGTGCACTGCGTTGCAATGTGCTAGCTTTTCGGAACAAGATTGAGGCGAGGGAAGACCAGAGATGTAAAGCAGGTGAGGAAACGCGATAGGAGATTGGTTTAGATCAGATTGATTGGTGATTCGTTGAGTGGAAGGAAGCAGGCTAGCAGACAAGCAATGTGGCTTGAAATTCGTAGTGGGATTTGGGGTCGGTCATGGATTGGCGTATGGTTGTATGTTACAGGGTTGCAAATTGCGTGGTTGGCAGGTAGTCGTGCAGGCAGGCAGATAAGTAAGCTAGCTGGTAGGAGACGAAATCCAAAAACACTTTTATAACTTATCGATCTCTCTATCTTCTTAGATGGTCTTGTTATTTATTATATGATTAACATGTCCTTGTTAATACGATTAGATTAGCGTCTATCTTGTCTCTTCATCGGTAGAAATAGACAGTCACCTCTTAATAGACCCTTTTCCTTTTTTTTCTTTTATTTTTTTTTTTTTTGCATCGTTAGATCACTAGATTCTTACGTTCTTGCGATGATAAGTTATTATATTCGATAGGACGTGGTATTTAAGACGCTACCTTATCTATGAATTTTAGTTGTTGTTTAGTTGTTGTTTAGATGTTGTTAATGTATATATCTAGAAATGAACGGACGGGATGGATGGATGGATGGATGGATGGATGGGTGGATGGATGGATGGATGGATGGATGGATGGATGGATGGATGGATGGATGGGGTGTAGGATGTGAGGATGGGTTGTAGTATGTGAGGATGAGAGGGGAATTGTTTATGTAGTGGTGGTGGGGAGGTGGTGGTGGTGGTGGGTAGAGATAGATCTTTATCCTACATTCTACTAGATAGGGGATTTACTATAAGATATATTAATATCATATTATATAAGTAAGTGGATAGAGTAGTATTTTAATATTAATTTTTTTCTCCTCTAAGCCGACACAAGATAAATGAGATAAGTGAGAGAAAAGGGTAAGGGTCGATATATAGCGAGATAAGTAGACTACTATAAGCGAGCTTTCCTATCCTATTATAGGAGAGCTAATATCTCTGACTTGTTATTATTAGTACGGGGAGTTTATATAGTGATGTCTAGTTGTTAGGTAGTTAATAGTCGCCTATCGCGTAAGATGTTTATATTTAACTAGGTTTTAGATGTTAGGTTGATATTTAAGACGATAATTAATAATTATGTAAGAGAGATTTATTTATTTTATACTAGTAGAGATAGATGAGAGTGATAAAATATTAAGGGAGGGTAAAGTAATAAAAGAGAGGAGTGAGTGAAAACTTCTATAGTAGTATGTAGCAGTGCGTTGGATAGATTGAAGCTGTGCAGGCTAGGAGGGGAGTAAGATGTATAAAGGCGGAGTAAGGGTGTTAGTTTACCATTTCATGTTTTAGGTTGTGAGGAGGTAGAGATACACACATCTCCTCGTATCCCGCAGTATATATTAATAACTCATCTATCTATCGATCTATCCACACACACTAGTATTCACAACCCCACGCTCTCTAGCTTCGATAGCGTATCGATCTGTAGATATCTCTAACGCCTAGCCTTGACCGCTATGTCAAAGAAGGAGAAATGGAATTGTAGATGGGATTTGGAATTTGGAAGTGGGATGTATTAATATTGGAGCGGCTTGCGATGGATGGGGTTGAGAAATTAGGAGCGCGGGGTGGTGTGGGAGAGGGTGGGTTGAGATGGAGGAGGATATAGTGGTTAGAAGGTATGTTGTATTCGTAGATACTATGAAATCGTGACTACCTCAGAATAAAAGGGAGGGAATCAGATTGCGAGGGAGCGTACCGTCCTTTTTCAACATATGATGGATAGGCTCTCTTACATTAGGATGCTAAATGCAATGAGCGGATATTTGATGGTACGAATATCTTTGAGTCAATTGGACTTCGTGATGAGGTTGTAAGATGGTGATAATTATGTGCTGTTTTCCATTTCTTTGTACAGTATAATGGGTACTATCCGTATGTAACTACCTGTCATGATAAATCCTATCTCGTGTTCACGTCTAATCATTATGTTGTCTCAACCTCATGTTCGCATCACACGTCTGGTACCACCGATTCTACGTCACGTCCGCACACCAGATCGTCACGATGCTTCTTCCATATACCAAACGTGCGCCTCAGCCTGTGGAGACCCTCTCACTTCTCTCGTTCATAGTCCTTGCTTGCACGCGACTTCTTCGATCCAAGAGAGGCCGAGCAGTCCTCTTGAATGTTTTAGATCGAGGTGCGAACATAGTCAATCCTGACTTTCTTCCACGCCTTGCTAGTCTCCGTCCATGAAGATACGACGCGAGAGATCTCGCTCTCCGTGCCGTTTTCTCTCCTTGAACATACGACACGAAAAATCTCGCTCTCCTCTCACGCCGCGCCATTCTACTTTGTCGGGCATACGCGATGCCGTGTCGAAGTTTCCACTGTATATACCGGTTGTGATTGGCGGCTCCGGACCAGAATTTGACTCTTCCAGTCGACGTTGGGTACTCGATGTGATTTGGTAGATAGGAGAGCCACTTTATGATGATATTCGGAATGTTCTGCTGCCACCATCTATCGATCCCACGTAGATTCTTGCTACCGCTCATGAGAAGCGCACGTACCCACTTCCGAATTAACAATCGTTCCTTTCGGATGCGGAGTTGGTGAAGATGTAGCTTCTCCACTTCTCTTCCACGTGCGTCTCCCTCCCCTGCGTCGTTGACTCTCCGCACTTGTTGATCTAGTCGAGCTACTTGTTTCAGGTGACGTGCTAAAGCTTCCGCCATTGACCGTTGTGCTTCGCTGATGCTTCCCGAGGTTATCAAGCTTGATATTGGATAATCAAACATTTCTACCGTGGGTTCGATGTTGTAAGGGGGGGATATCATGGTGTTCCAGAGATCTTGAACTGATCGTGAATGAATCTGACCCTCTCGTGTGCCGTCATCCATATCGATATAAATACGTTGTCCGGATTCCAGATCATCAATTGGCACCTTTACCAAGCACTTACCTTTTCTCTTCCTCGACAATACATATGCCCGTTCGAGTAACTCTAACCACACCTCGTGGTTGACATGAATTGAATAATGCCTTGAAGTATAATCGACCAGCTGTAGTGCGCTTGGTATGGCATTATTAGTGCCATATACGTGAGCAATGACACGCAGGAGATGCATGGTAGGACGTAATGGAGAGTCAAGTGGATAGATTGTCGGTAAATGCTCAAAATGCCGTGTGGCAAGGATCTCTGGCACATCAATGTTCCATACACGCTTGAGTAAAGACTCAGCAGAATCGAGATCTCCTTCTCTGCCATAGGCAATCATCAGGTGACAAAAAGTGTTTTCGTTCCCTGTAACCCCTGACTGCACCATCTGTCGAAATATCCTTAGAATTTCACTTTTGATACCTTGTTCACCAACACGATGTCGGTGCAGGCCTGGAGGAGGCGTAGACCATTGTCGCAGGGCTTGACTCGGGCGAGTTATCCTGAGATTGTATCTCGTCAATGGATCCGTCAAATCTGACCAGCATTTCACAGCAAGGTAAAGATTATAACATTCGACATCTGGGTTCAGATAGCCTGATTGTGGTCCCGCAAGACCCTCCCAGATGATGTCGGCCGCCTTGGAATCTCCGATTGCTAGTGCACACTTCAACAAGTAGCCAAGGTCAGGAAGAGTGAGAGGTGTAACCTTTCTTCGAACTGACATGACATATTGTATTCGTGAGAAGAAGAGCTTGCAGAAATTTTCGTAGCTCGCGGAAGCCTCGGGAGGAAGACTAAGATTTTTGGCGGTCTGTAGGCTCATTTTTTCATATATTCGTTGATATTCTCCAAAGAAGTGTTCCGGCTCGAGGCAGCGTAGGATCTCCGAAAAAGTGGTTGCCGGTATCTCAGATAACACGAGCTCAAAGGCATCGCTAGACTCGGCTTTGATAACAAAATCTACTAGATAATGGAAGACCTCTTGCGGTTCCCCTCTTCGAATGGCAGCAAAAAGAGCAGCCCTCGCCGTTTGTGGATTCTTTACAACTTGCGCGGCTGGAATTCGGGGGGTATATTTCATAAATCCTGGAACCACGTTGATGTTGCCGGTTTCCCTGCGCCTAGTGTAAAAACGATTTCTGCCATATAATTGAGAAGGAGCCTCCGGATCGTGCGCAAATACGTCGAATTCGCTCTTTCCCAGCATCTGTCCCTCTTGTGTGTCCTCTCGTGGTCCTGGTTCGGGCGTAATCGGTCTCCGTCGAATTGTCTCTGGATCTATTCCGGCCGCTTGCTGCCTCCCCACAGATGTCTGCTCGACCGCGGCGGAAGCATGTTGATGGTCGTGCCAAAACCATCTTCGAATGGAAGACACATCACGGCGCGTACTCTTTGCGCGAATAGCAGATGGGACGCGACACCCCAAGGTATGCAAGGTGAACATCGATCCGTTCATGGGTTTGAGTTTTGGCAATCATTGCTTGTTGGTGTTTTCGACGGTGGGCCGAGCGCAATGGAGGGGAAAACTGGAGATGTGGAGGTGGAGCTGTAGATGTACGAAGTAGACGGGTAAGGGAATCCGGGGGAGGATTATTAAATGGATCCTGGGAGCTTTGGCATCGAGGTTGGATTTGCTTACGTAAGGAGCAGACGTTTCCCACGGAGCGGCTTTTCTATTGTTCCGCCATCGCGAACGCGGGATTCTGCCATTCTTTGCGATATACAGACTTCGCAAGGCTCCTTGCGCGACCAGCTTTTCTAGCTTTCACATAACCATTGCGTCTCTGGAACATCATGGCAGATGTTGACGACGGAGCTACAGCTCCTGTGTCCGAACCTCTTGACCTTGTGCGGCTCTGCCTGGACGAAGTGGTGTTTGTGAAGCTCCGAGGGGATCGAGAGCTCAAGGGACGATTACATGTGAGCCTCCTTACTGTTGGCCCTGGGACGAAAACAATGACGTTGCTGATCGACGACTATCTAGGCATACGACAGTCATTGTAATCTAGTCCTCGGGGATGTGCAGGAGACGGTCTATGTGGTAGAAGAGGACGACGACGGAGACGAAACGGTCAAGGTCCGACGCCTGAGTGCCAGTCCTCCTAAACAGCAGCTGATTTCGCTATACAGACGGTGCACAAGAAGTCCGAGATGTTGTTTGTGCGAGGTGTGTTCTGATCTCGCCTCTGTTGTAATTGAGCTTCTCGATCACATCTGACACTAGAATTTTTCCAGGCGACAGCGTTGTCCTTATCTCTCCTCAGGGCTCATCATAGAACGATTCACGATTCGATATTCGAGACACACGACTGGTCGATCTACGGCAATAAGGGGTCAATCACCACAAGGCACAGGGAGCCCGGGCAATATCTGGTAGAGGAAAGAAGACGTCGAGAGCTGCATGGAGTGGGGCATGGGAATGGAGTCAGTGATGGACCAATAATGATACCAAAGCAACAATACAAGTTGAATTGCAATATTCGCGTAGAATAATCTACACTTCTGGAATATTTTACTTGGTGGTTGTCTTTCGTGACTCAAGAATTACTCCCTCGGTCAAGACCCCTCGGCTTATCGATAAAGCTCCCTCTCCTTGCACGTCCCTCTTTCCTACACCGAAGAGTCATCAACTCTGATGTATAACATACAACTTCGAACCCACCCTCACAGGATCCGCACATCTGTAATAACTGAACGAATTGCGCGTTCTCCCAAACGATAAATACTGTCTTCGACTATTTTCCAATGATTCTGCGAATTCAGTGATCTTCGAACTTCAACGCCACCGAAATAGGAGGTCGTCAGTGAAGTGCACTTCTCGATATCATGAACAGTAAAGGCAAACAATTGCCGCATGAGCGTCGCAAAGGCGAGTCGGTATATGCTCCATATTGCCATTATCTTCTTGCAGTGTGTAAGAACAACTGATCCATTGCTGACAGCGCAATTAGGCACTCAGTGAGTTCGCAGATTATGTCGAGAAACAACAATCCCTCCGATATCCCTCAACGTCCAATCCTCCTGCTGCCACAACTGTCGAGGACCATGCAGAACTCGACATTCTAAACTCGCTAGATCTCGCAGATGACACCCCTTCTGTGCGGCTAAAAGAACTCCTGCTAAGCCAAGAAGAAGACGACTTGGGCAAGTTGGTAAATCTGTTAGAGCTAAGAGCGGAAGAGGGTCATGGCGAAACAATATTTGAGGTCGGATTTGAAAACAGCGGGGAATCCATGTCACTCAGCAAAGAGGAATGGGAAGTATCCATGAAGAGATTGAAACAAGCAGGGGCGAAAATAAGGGCTGATTGCCAGGTACTCCTGACGAAGAACGTGGGCGGAGAGGCAGAAGCGGAATCAGCGGTGACTAGCAAGGAGAAAGATTGCAGTGGCAAAATATTGATTCGACAACATCCTGCTACGGTCGAGGAGGTCATAGAAACTCGAATAGCCGTGGTTGGTAATGTTGACGCCGGAAAGAGTACTATGTTAGGCGTTTTAGTAAAGGGTGGGCTGGATGATGGTCGAGGCAAGGCACGAGTCAATCTGTTTCGACATAAGCATGAGATAGAAAGTGGAAGAACCAGTTCGGTCGGAATGGAAATCATGGGATTCGATACAATGGGAAAGGTTGTGGCTTCAGATGTTCCAGGTCGTAAACTCTCATGGGAAGAAATCGGCAAACGTTCCGCCAAAGTCATCTCTTTCACTGACTTGGCTGGCCACGAGCGTTACCTCAGGACCACTGTTTTCGGGCTTCTTTCCTCTAGTCCAAATTATTGCTTGTTGATGGTCGCTGCCAATAATGGACTGATTGGAATGAGTAAAGAACATCTGGGAATCGCACTTGCTCTCAATGTTCCGGTCATGGTTGTAATCACGAAGATCGATATATGCCCGCCACAGATTCTGGAACAGACTATTCAGCAAATCACTCGAATACTGAAAAGTCCAGGCGCCAGGAAAATCCCGATATTCATCAAGAATCGAGAAGAATGTATCAATACTGCCACACAGTTTGTAAGTCAGCGGATATGTCCAATATTCCAAGTTTCCAATGTCACAGGAGAGTCTCTGGATCTAGTTCGAACCTTTCTCAATATCCTTCCCCATCATGGTCACTATGATTCTGATGCACCTTTCGAATTTCACGTCAATGACACCTTCTCGGTCCCCTTCGTTGGAACAGTTGTATCTGGCATTATTAAGAGTGGCGTCATTCACACTGGGGATACGGTGCTAATCGGGCCTGACTCTCTTGGACAATTTACAACAACGACCATCAGGTCAATAGAGAGGAAAAGAATATCTGTGCCAGCTGCTTCTGCTGGGCAATCAGCGTCGTTCGCACTTAAAAGGATTCGGCGGAAAGACGTTCGCAAAGGCATGGTAGTTCTTCCAAAATTGGAACAGAACGCACCAAAAGTATATCGAGAGTTCGTTGCCGAAGGTAGGTGCAGTGTTCAAATATTCAGGTTTCATGCATCTAATTTCACGCAGTCCTCATTCTCTCTCACGCTACTACCATCAAAACCAAGTACCAAGCCATGCTTCACGTCGGACCAGTCTCGCAAACATGCGCTATCATCGATATTGACCGTTCCTACATACGGACTGGCGATCGAGCAACAGTTGCTTTTCGATTTGTTCAGAGGCCCGAATATCTTGCTCCTGGTGACCGGTTGCTGTTCCGAGAAGGACGGACGAAAGGCTTGGGAATTGTCAAAAGTGTTGGGTATGATCCAAAGAAGCCATTGAATCCTGATGCTGCGAAGGATGAAGATGGACATGGAGAAGGCGGGACTTCAGGGGCGCCTACAAATAGTGGAGCTGCTGAAGGTTCTAAGGAAAAGGTAGCTGGGTCGGTCTCTTCCTCTAGTACCGCAGCCTGAGATTCCCGGGGTACTCTTAATGGAATCGGTAGCTGTTCATCGGAGAGCAATTTCCATGTATTATCGGTGCGAGCAGTTGATCGCTTAGTGGGAGGATTCATAGGTATGGCTTGTGAACAGCATTGCGTGGTTTGCTTGGGAAATGGAGTCTTAGGTTTTACATACACGGAGCGTGCGTTTCTAGTAGACTTTTCTTATTCTTAACCTGTGATGCTTGAAGTAGTTGTATGCAAGTGCGATCTATTCTGTACGGGTTGATCTTCTACAAGAAATCGTCACATACTTGTTGTACTTCGAGGGTCTATGTTTAATATCTAATCCACTCAGTCATATGAACGTTTGGTATTCTTAACTCTGTATATCGTCGCTCAAGACCAGCTTTAGAGTCTTCGTAGATGTGTGATTACAGTATAGTACTTTCCAGCTGAGAAGCACACCGGCTATCTAGGTACTACAGGACAACGACATCTACGTAATCAATTGTGACAAGACACCCTTTTTGCCGTGATTAATATAGTATTTTTTCCAAATGTTTTGTAGCCAATAGAATAACTGCCTGACCATAGATTCTGTTCCCCATTCCTACGCACTTCCACTCTCTGTAGCCGTCCCCAGCTCAACATCCAGCCCTAAAAGCCTCCTGAGATATTCGAACTGCGCATTGACTTTGTTAAATTCTTGTGTGACTTTTTTCTTTCGTTCTTGAAGTTCTCTCGTTTGGACTTTTGTTTTACCCAACTCGTCGATGAGCTCTCTTTCTCGTCGCTTCAGGGCCGCTGACTGCTCGTCGATCTTGCGGAGGTTGGCTCTGAGGTTTGTTACTGTTGGGCTGAGTTTGGCGATGTCTTCTTTGAGACCCATTTCCGGGATGAATAAGTGAGTGATGCACGAGGATGTGGGTTGAGTCACTCTGATTTGTGTGTCGGCGAGGTTTTGGGAGAACACTGTGTCTGTGATCTCTTGGGTTTAGAAATGAGAATAGAAGGAGATTTTACTAGATGAAGAGTACGAATGTGAAGACAGCTGACTACTCTACTGGAAATTGACTAATGTTAGTGAGGCATGTCAGTTTCTGTAAATCGGAGTCAAGTAACGAAAGGAATTGTGTTGAAGTAATTATACCAAGGGATGTCTTGATATGTGAGAGATTTGCGATTGTCATCGTGGCACAATGTTTGTTGTGTCATAGATTACTAGCAACTTCACTAGACCAAGGGATGTCTTGATATGCGAGAGATTTGAAATTGTCATCGCGACACAATGTTTGTTGTGTCATAGATTACGAGCAACTTCACTAGACAAATTCACGATAAGATATAGACTTAGACCTATGACTGACTTATACACTAGAAACCTCTGTGTCGCTGTTCACGAATACCACATTCTTCATCATGCTTGTTCGTCATCCATGAGTAACCATTTGGACTGACGCCCTGAACGCAAACAGAGCTTAAGTCTAAATAGTATGACATTCATTTTCAACTCTAAGTTTTGTTGTGACCCGTTTCGACTAAGAGCAAGGCGATAATGACAATATGGTACCACTAGTAGTGACAGGAATTGGCACGACCGAGAGTATAAGAGAGTCGGCCAAGCAAACATCGAGTGGATAGAATGAAGAAGCGGACGGAAACAGAAACTGGCGAATGTATGCGTAGATAGTGCTCGGGAAGCAATCGAGGAGGGCGAAAGAATGGTAGGCTTTGGTAGCTGAGGTTTGGACTACTGATTCCAAGTGACCACTCTAAAGTTTATTGAAGTTAGAGTAGTGGAGGAGGTAAATGAATCAGCGGAACATATGAGAAGAGAACGAGGATTTGAAGGCGAGATTGATGATTCCATCGCCTGCACTTGCTTATTGTCGAGGACTAAAGCAATATAAACCCCGCTGGTGTAAATTACAAGGACGTAAATTGATGACAGGATTAGAGATCTGTTCGACAAGAACTCAATGCTGAAATGCTTTCACTCGAGACGGATAATACCTCCCAACATAGCCTACTACTTTAACATTGAAATGGCCGATGACCTGAAAGACGAAGACTCTCCCTCGCAAAGTCAGGAGCCAGGTAGCAAACGAATGCGTTTGGATGGCGATGATGATATCATAGAGAATGATAAGTGGAGATAACAGCTTCAGAGCTCTAATATATCTGTCTGGTGAGGAAAATTCAGCCGAAGCGATTCCTCTCTTCGCTAAGGTTGACGAAGTAAAAGGGCTCGCGGCAGTGTTTATGATGCATCGAGACATCTCATGTGGGCGGTCGCCGGAAGGAGTGACGACAGGTTTGACGATGTTCCGATCTGAAGATGATGCTTATAGAGAGGACCGTGTTTATCATCCATCTTACTTCATCTTGCCCCTCAGCGTTAACCTGTGCCAAAATCGCGTATTGTTCTGCATACACTTTCACCGAGCTGTGCAAAGTTACCGGTCTCGCCTGTTAGTCATGAGAACCATCTACCATCAGAGTTTCGAGCACTATGTGCCGTCTACTATCGTGACCTGATCTTGTGACGCACTGGTTTCATATAGTCCCCCCTTCCTGGATACCTCGCATCGCTTAACAAAAACGTACATCGTCGTAACATCAGACGAAGCAACCCCACCCCATGTATCTGGTCTGATTTACCTGCTGAACTTAGTGTCCCCTAGAATCATGAAAGATTCTTGATGGTTCTACTGGAAGCGAATCGCATTGCGTCAACTCAAATTCGGTAATCGTGACGAGTCAATATCTCCGTTTGATTGTAGATTTGAATTTAACGAGGGTTTGTCTGTTCATGGAAGTTTTAATCGCAACCTGCCCAGGCATGACATGACTTCGGACTACTAAGTAACTATGCATGACGCCATTCAAAGCATACAGCTCTTGCCATCGGATAGTATGTCGTACTGTACTGTACAAGCCAATCGCATGGAATATACCGAGCGTTGGGAATGCCTGACAGCCTTCAAGAACCCCAAAGGTAAAGTATGCTCATCACTTCCTAGGATAGAGTTTTGTATTCCGCCTCCACTTAACCCTCAAGGCCCATATGACTGGTAGGGTTGACTGAGGCATGAATTTAGTCCCGTTCGCTACCTCTTGATGCGACGGAAAACCGCCATTTTCGTGTACAAATCGACCGGCATGATGCTTTTTCGAATTTCAAGTATTGACGTAGGCATGAAAGAAGTTCGCAACATCGTCACTCCGTCATTGCAAGAGAGAGTCCTGCGGCGAGCTGGGGAGCGCAGATTATCTATTTAAACGGCCTCCCTCCGACGGCTGTACTGATTCTCCCATCCACAATCACAGTCAAATTAAGATATCCACATATTCAATAACCAAAAATCCTCAAACACATACATAACATTCCGCAAATATGCAATTCTCAACCGCAACTGTCGTCCTCGCCCTCTCCGCTCTCGTCTCAGGAGCACCTACACTTCTCAATCAGAGACAAGCTGCTAATGCTGCGGATATAACAGCGTCATCGATGAGTGTTTCCACGTAAGTAAATATCTGCCTCACAAGACATCTCACATTACGAGCATGGCATGTTGGTAGATCTCATCTCACTGACATTGTGCAGTGCCTTCCAAACCGCAAATGCAGCCGCAGCACCTGCAGCAGGTGGAAAAGCAAGCGATATTGTAGAATCCGTTGCGCAAGGATTGGGACTTGATACGCTTCAAGGGTCGATTGTTGAGAGTGTGGCTGCTGGACTGAGAGATAATGGGCTGTAAAGAACTGGCCGAGATGATATGAATGGGGTTTGAGCATGTATAAAGCATGGAGTTGAAGTGACCGGAGGCTTGATATTGCGAGCGGGGACTTGTAGGACCTGGATGCCGGTTGAATATACTACTGTGGTGTGCGGGATGATATCTATATGAATGAGAAGAGATTGCAAGAGTAAGGCGTAACAGATTTGTCCAAATACTTGATGAGCTTTTGTGAAAGTAGTGGACGTTTGGAGATAGTGATCCTACTCATTGATGATTAAATATCCGTGATCCGCCTGCAGCTGGGATATAATCTATTCGTCTACTGCAATCCGCGTCGTGCCATTTCGCAGAACGAAGCCTAATTTCGTCCGATATGTCTCTTCGGATTTGAGTGACTGATTGATAACATATCGGGAGAGGTTACCAGACCAGCTCACATCTATATTTGATTTTGTGGAGTTTGACAATTGTCAATCAAAAACGTCGCAGGGCAGATGTCGCCAACATCACATAATTCCACTAGCAAGAAATCGGCGAAATTAGAAGTCCGAAACAGCGTTCTTGTTCCCCACAACCGATCGAAGAGACCAAAGAGAGCCACTCTCGAGCCGATTTACCAAGGCGATTGTCTTGGCTTGGTCGATCAGAATCATCTTCGGTCTTGAAGCTTCGCAAGTCCGATGGCTTTAAACAGTATTTAAATACACGAGTACGAAAACGAAGAGACAGTAAGCTTCTAAAAAATGTATGAATAAATAAGAGCGAGAATGAATCACGACAGGGGGACGATTGCCATAGGAATTCTCAACTTCTCGGAATCCGGACTAAGTGAACACAGTTCAAGCCACGAATGATCTCCCACTTGAGGGCACTCACAGTTCTCGTCAAACACTTCGTTTTGTACACATGGGGTGCGTAGTGAAAAATACTCCTAATTTTGGCTCTGTGCATTTTCGTTAGACCAAAGTTCATTTGTTGCCGACCTCGGGAAATCTGTAGGAAGGATCCAATACTTGTTCAGAAAACATTGTTATTTCTGTAGATCCATCGACTGCTGAGCCAAATTGAAATTGGCCTGCGGTCGATAATGGGCTTGAATATGTTTAGAACTGCTTAATGACGATACTCCTTGTGAGAAAGTTTGATTCGCACAAGCGCGTTTGATGAGATATCGTAAACGAGCAAGCTCAAAGTTTGAAGCCTCCGGTTCTATCGTAAGTAGGTGATGGTCGTAGACAAGTGATTCATGAACAAGTGATGTCAAAGTCTCATCAAAGTTTCCACCCCTTCCCTTATCAATCTTCATGTACATGTGTTCCCAACTTCCCTAAGCGGACTTCTCCAAGGATCGTCCGAGGTGGCTTCACAACCATTTCGGCACAAAAGCGTGTGTTAATGCCGTGTTGCGCCGGTACGTGCAGCTTGTTGTCGCCGAATTGAGTTTAACAGAGTAGTATTCCGCGGGAGTGAAGATCTTTGTGTGTTGTACGATGCTGCGCACAGACGTCTTGCGTTGTCGTATCAATCTGATATCAGTTAGGCTGGACAGTTCCTTCGCGTTAGGAAACATGCTTAAATGTTGACTCGAGTTAAGCGATCCACCAGATGCGTGCGTTGACATATTTTATGGAACAGACTTGCTAATTTGGTAGTTTGTACTTTCTTGTACATCATGCACCCCATTTAAATTCTGTCTTTGTGCGGTGCAGTGTACAGTAGCGGCGGATCTTTGTGAGATAATTACAAATCAGTTACACATCTATGTTGTGGGTCAAACTGGAGATGTGGGCGGCCGGGTGGGCATTACCGAATCCGATTCGGGATGGGAGGACGGCTAGAGAAGATGCTTGTTGCTCTTAGCTATATATACGAGAATTGCCCGTGATAAAGAGGAGGAAACTGTTGTTTTAAGGTTAGACATCGATTTCACTCAGGGCATACTTACCTAGCACTGAATCACCATCCTGAGTTCTTAACCACAATCATGGGTCTCATAATCCACGGTCCCAAGGCTTCCACCTGTGTCCAAAGAGTGGTCACGACACTGGCCGAGAAGGGTATCACTGATTACCAAATGATTCCGGTCGACTTCCAGACGGGCGCTCAAAAGAAGGAACCTTTTATCTCTCTCCAGCCTTTCGGAAAGGTTCCAGTTCTCGACGACGATGGATTCCTCGTTTTCGAGAGTCGAGCAATCTGCAAATACCTAGCGAAGAAATATGCGGATCAGGGAACATCTCTAATCCCTGCGGGTGACGATCTCAAGGCGTATGGTCTCTTTGAGCAGGTATGTGGGAGTTGACGTTCGAATCTTTGGTGGGTATTGACAGCCAAAAGGGATGCTCCATTGAAGAGAACTATTTCAATCCTCCAGCAGAGAGCATCGGATTCGAGAAGGTCTTCAAAGGGTAAGTTGACAGGCAGCAAGATCATGTGGTCCTCGTGAACTGAGTTGACTGTTTTTCTAGAATGAAGGGTATGGGTGCCGCTGATGAGGACAAGGTGGCCGCATATGCTGCTCAGCTTGATACCGCGTTTGCTGCATATGAGAAGATTCTTTCAAAACAGGCTTACATTGGAGGCTCTGAGTTCTCGTTGGCCGACCTCTTCCATCTTCCATATGGTACTATGATACAGGGAGTTGGACAAAAGCCACTCTTTGAGAAGTATCCTCATGTTAAGAGGTGGTTTGAAACTATTCAAGCCAGAGAGAGTTGGAAATCCGCTACAGCCCCTTGAGCGCTTAATCGATCAACTTGTTGTCGTTGGCTCGCGGGAAGGTCGCGGATAGGTCTGCTGAGAGGTAGAGAGAGTACTGGCAAATCGAGAGTTCGCCTTATTGTTTCCTGCTTCTTTACACACCTGGTACCGAGTGACATTCTAGTGCATCAAAATTGAAGTTGCAAATTTGAGCTGATTCAAGTGAGGAAGAGGCACTGTTTAAGCAGTTAGCAAGGCCAAATGAAGAACATGAGTGTGAGGCGTTAGCCAGCTATTTTCATCGGACGATACTGAAGTATGACTCGAGATATGCAGAATCAATGGACGGCAAGAACCGAAAGCCTTTGGAATCGAGACCTCAGCCCCATCTGATAGCCTTTCCGATGTGAGGGCGATTCAGCCCCAATACTTGGCCCGTCCTCCACTCCGTAGAAATGATTCCAACTCGAAGCTTAGTCAGCGCATGTGGCCTGTCACGTGCCGGTCCTGTCAATCCATCCATGGATCTACTGGGAATACAAAGCTACTTTGTATTTCCTAGTTCACCTATGGACTCATCTCCGTACAAGTACCTACGTACAGTACATTGGCTGTCTTTCTTATCAATTCTTCAACATCTTCGATGTCTACGGCACAGCCACAGCAAAGTTGCAGATACTGCCCTGGCGCTCCGAAAACTCGCACTCACGCATCCACTAATCAATTGTCTGAGCGGAAATGAGGCTGGCCGGGGATTTCCTTTTCTGAGGTTGGCTGCGGGTGGTGATGGCGCAGGCAGTCTCTGCTGAAAGTAGAAGACGCCTCCTTCAGCCGCAACACCTCCTGAGTTGTACGGCATACTGTACGTGGTATTAGGTATTGGATAACCCAGTCACATTTGATAAATATGGCGGCTGCTGTCCCGCGCATCTCAAGTGAGATTTCGGGGACTTGCTGGTTTGTTTCTATTTCCTCTGCTTCTTGGCGTAATCGCTATCGAAGAACCGCGACTATTCTCTCTCTTCTGCCTTTTCTATACTATTGTCTCCGCGTCTGCTATCATTAACAACTAGTTGTCATTGTGCGAACATGAATCCAGGATTTGGACCGCCCGATCATGAGCGAGCGCCGTCTGCAGAGAGTTTAGGGAGGAGGAACGTACGGGTATGAAGGCAGAAGAACAGGAGGCTACAAGCTATCTATTAACATTAGACAGATGCCGCACATCCCAAATCCCAATGTTCACCAACCATACCATCCTCCCAGCGATTCCGATGCCCACGATACATATGGCGACGGACCACATGGCCCAGAGTACCATTACGACGAACACCAGCGATATGACTCTCCAAATCGGCCATATGATCCTCCTCTTCAAGCATACGACTCACACCACCAGCCTTACGATGCACCTCACGACTATGCGTTTGATCCAGAGGAGCATGCACAAGCTGCCTACCACGAACCCTACCAAACGGCTCCCCAAGATATACCACTCCTCGATAGACGCCATAGCCCACAACCACTCTACGATCCCCTCCACCCCGATCACGATGACTTCGATGACGCTACCACACTTCACGCGCGACCGAGCTTAGTATCGCATACCACTGGAATAAGCACGGGGTCGGGAATAGTATCATCGGATCAGGTACCGCAGGCACACATCGGGAATCTGGTGTACGATTGTCCCGTACCGCCAAAGCTCCTTAAGGCTTCCAAGCACATTTCCGGCACTGGTCGGGATGAGTTTACCCACATGCGATATACAGCGGCAACATGCGACCCTGAAGATTTTGTTGGAGAGAGATTCACTTTGCGACAACAATTGTTTGGAAAACCCAGGCGAACAGAATTAATGATTGTGGTGACCATGTACAACGAGGAAGATGATCTATTTGCTAGAACCATGTCGGGAGTGTTCCAAAACATCGAATACATGTGCTCCCTCGAAGGACAGCATAAAGGGCTGTGGGGTAAGGATGGGTGGAAAAACATAGTCGTTTGTGTTATAAGCGATGGACGCGCCAAAATCAATCCGCGCACTAGAGCAGTACTTACAGCCCTCGGAGCCTATCAGCATGGAGTCGCCAGGCAAAAGGTCAATGACAAGAAAGTGACGGCACATATATACGAATATACCACGAAAGTTGGACTGGAGATCAAAAGAGGTGTTGTTGAGTCAAGACCCGGAATGGATGTGCCTGTACAGATTCTGTTCTGTCTCAAGGAAGAAAACCAAAAGAAAATCAACTCTCATAGATGGGCCATTCAAGCTTTTGGAGAAGCTCTTCAACCGAGTGTTGTAGTTCTTTTGGATGCTGGCACACGACCAGGTAAAGATTCCATTTATCAACTCTGGCGTGCATTTGAACTGGATCCTAAATGTGGCGGCGCATGCGGAGAAATCAAGGCCATGTTGGACGGAGGCAAGAAATTACTCAATCCCCTGGTAGCTACGCAAAATTTCGAATACAAGATGAGTAATATTTTGGATAAGCCCATGGAATCGGCCTTTGGGTTTATTTCTGTGCTTCCTGGCGCGTTTTCTGCATACAGATTCATTGCGCTCCAGAACGACAAGAAGGGCCAAGGACCTCTGGAAAAGTATTTCGATGGAGAGAAGCATCATCTAGATGCTGGCATCTTCACTAAGAATATGTACCTTGCGGAAGATCGAATTCTCTGCTTCGAACTTGTTGCGAAACGCAATTCGTCATGGGTACTCACATACGTCAACACCGCAACGGGAGAGACAGATGTGCCAGAACAGATGGTTGAACTAATTAAGCAGCGCCGACGTTGGCTCAACGGATCCTTTTTCGCAGCTGTATACGCCCTCGTTCATTTCTATCAGATTTTTAGGAGTTCACACTCCATGCTTCGGAAGATCATGTTTTTGGTTGAATTCGCATATCAGACAATCAGTATGCTGTTCTCCTGGTTCGCCGTTGGTAATTTTTTCCTTGTGTTTCGGATTCTCACGGTAGCGTTGGCCGAACCAAACCTGCTGGGGAAAGCTGGCTCATATCTCTCTATTATCACCGAATGGGTATATCTCGGATCACTGGTAACGTGCTTCGTCCTATCACTTGGAAATACGCCCGATGGATCAAGAAAGTTTTACCTAACTATGGTATATACGTGGGGTGTCATCATGCTGTTCGTAACCTCCTCTTGCTCCTTTGCCATAGACACTAACTACCAGAAGTTACCTTCTCTTCGCATCTGTGTTTATCACCATAGTTTCCGTGAAAGAGGAGCTCAAAGACGGGAAGTTCACGTTCTCCGACTTGGTGCAAAACTCTATATTCTTCACACTTATAGTGTCTCTGTTATCCACCTATGTACTCTGGATATTCATCTCGATCGTCTTCTTGGATCCCTGGCACATTGTTACTTCAGTAGGACCTCAAAATTCTGTTCATATCTGCCTACTAACAAATTATCAGTCATTGCAATACATGCTCCTAACCCCAACCTACACGAACGTAATCAACGTTTACGCCTTCTGCAACACTCACGACGTGACCTGGGGAACAAAGGGTGACGACAAACCGCCACCACTCGCGCATGCCAAAGTCAATGCCGCAACAGGAGAAAAGACTGAAGAACCAGGTCTCGACAACACAGACCTCGACATCCTTTACTCCTCCGCATTGACCGAGTTTTCCGCACTCGAGGTAAAGGAAGAGGCTAAGCCCAGCGCCCGTGATGTTGAAGAGGGGTACAACAAAGCGTTTCGAAGTTATGTCGTATTGGCATGGATGTTCTGTAACGCAGCGCTCGTAGCGGTCGTGTTGAATGTGGGAGGTCTGAACAGATTGACCGTTGGAAAGGGTGCTAATCATGAGGCTAATGTCGAGAAGACTTATTTGATGGTCATCCTTTGGAGTGTGGCTGGGCTGAGTGCTTTTAAATTTGTGGGAGCTATGTGGTATCGGATTCATAGAATTGTGAGTATTTCCTTTGACGAATACGTCTCGAGCTTCTGCTAACTGTCTTCGTAGTTTGTTCATTGATTCGTCGAATTATTTGCATTCGAAGGCGTTTCTACCCTGAGGTAATCGGTAGCGTGTACCACAGTGGTGTTCGGTCTATGTCTTGGCTACTATTTTCAATTGATGCCTTCAAGGACACGGCAGGGGTCTCTGTTTTTCATTCGGTTTTCATGGTAGCGCGTGTGATATTTAGGAGACTGCACGGAATTCGGCGTACAGGAAAATATCATGGTCAACAAGAAACATATATATACAACAAGTCCACAATATATACAATTCATTACACCCTCTCATCTCCACTTCCATGGAATACCTACTCTCTCCACAATTTCACTGATACAATCACACAAGCTTCTCAACAGTATAAACCCACCCCCCAGCGCACCCCTCAATTCTTCAAACCCCCCTTCTTCAACCCATCAGCAACCTGCCCCACAATCCCGCTCGCGGTTCCTTCGTCCGCTTTCCCAGCTGCGGTTGCTGCTGCTGCGGCTTTGTCTTTCTTGACTGGGTTTCTGGCTGCGATGATTGGGTTTTTGAGGGGTGAGATGAGTGGTGATTTGATGGTGAGGGATGGGAGGGATGGGAAGGTTGAGTTGGTGGTTGTGTGGTGGGATGACGGCTGCGCTGGTTAGGGTGAGGATGGTGAAGAAGGTTGAGGTTGAGAAATGCATTTTGTTTGTGTGGTTTGTTGAGGACTGGTGGTTGTTTGAAGTTACTTGAAGTGTTTGCTGGCTTTGAGATGCCGAGAAAGGGACCAATGTTCTTCTTGTAATGATTGAGATTTGCTTTGGATTATTTGTTGATGATCTCTTCACCACAAGGGCATAAAGGGGAGCTTTATATACACCTCTCCTCTCAAAAGCATCATACTCGCATCGCAACTCCCCTCGATATATCCATATACTACAATCTACCTCTTACAGTGGACAACTAATCCCTCACGATGGATGTACTACTAAGATGCAGCAGGCGAGCCTCGGTCCTGCGAACGCGAACATCGGTGGGTTAGATGTACTGTACTTGTTGATATCTCGCAAAGATTCATAGGACTTCACTACACCCAAGAACAGTAGTTTTACATCAGATGAATGGTTGTAGGTGGGGAAACTTGTTGGGCTGAAGTTACGATTGGATAAGTAGGTTGGGAAGCCTACTTTGGCGAGAATAGTGAACCCACAGGTTCGATGAAGATCCCGGTAAAATTCGCGAGGAGTTTTCTTTTATTTTGTTTTAAGCGATACTGCCTCTCAATTCTTTTGTTCTACAGAATCGTGGTCCTCGCTTCGCACTTCACGCTTTCTTTTGAACTTCAGCTCATTAATCATATTGCAAAGAGCTCAAGGGTCAATTTCTTATATTCCTATCGGAAATGATTTCATCCCAGGCAGTCACAGAACATGGCCTCCTGCCATCTTATTCAAGATTTCCTAATCCCCTCTTATATATCTGCATAAAATGCCCTCTCGACGTCCTCCTTGAATCTCTTTAGTCTTTTCTCAGCCAAAAAAGTTCTCTCAAGCTCAGTGTCTGCGTTTATCGTTTCTTTATCAAGCTCCTCCAAGAGCTCACGGATCCTTGTTGCGAACTTCACGAGGATTCGCACTCCGGCTGACCTTTGGTGCGATTCGCCTGCTGTAGTCTGCATCACGAGGTTATTGTCGACCGAGGTCCAGAAGTTAAGTTGAAGATAGATGGAATTGCTGCAGCTGTTAGCTCAATGGTATTTACTGGAATTGGAAGCTCGGTGTGGACTTCTTGAAATTCAGGAGCTGTGAGCGATCGGCTGTGTACAGGAGAAATGCTTAAGCTTCGCTGGTGTAGCAGATGGGTGTCTATATATTCTTTTATGGTAATGTGTCTAGCCGGAAGCAAATATAAGTATGACAAAGCTCAGCTGGTCCGCAAGAGCAGCTCACTGGTCGCTCAGCAAAACATAATGATTTGCGTACTTGTGCGGCACTGCGGAATACCGCTTGTCTTCTTCCTCACAATTTGTTTTCAATCTTCATGCAATGATGTATCGCATGAATAGACGCTGAATCTTCAAGGATTGCGCAAACAGAACTATTATTGACACTGACTCTATGCTGGACACACACGATGACTCCCATAGTCGATATCATGACACTCTATGTAACTGTACCAAGCAATCTGACACCCCACTTGGATGATGATTTCGATTAGTTGGCTCGCTCGACTCTTATCTCTCCGTTGACATGATCAAACTGTGTTGGAATAATGGCAATTGTTTAAGTAAACAATTATACATCGCGATCACAATATGCTGTTCGTACTGTACAAGGGCAAATTAGTGTGAGGCTAACAATAGTCACGATGACCAACTGACAGCTCACTGGCAATCATCCGCTTGACCAGCGCATTGTAGTAACAAAGATAATCTATAAACAACGATGGTTCCCTTCATCGCTTCTGGACACGCCTACTACAATCACAAACCACAAGTACAAACCACAACCACAACCACAATCACAGTCCCAGCTCCACATCTCGCTTTACACAATGGACAATTCAGATCGCTTCACTTACCAACCATCAGAAGCTGATGCAATCATCGATAATCTGAGAGTCCAGATCATTAATCTTCACACCAGAATAAGGGATCTTGAACACCAGCTTGACCGATTGGGTTCGTGGGCACACGGAGCGGTCGCAAAGCGCAACAACCCCCCAGATGCTCCTCGCACTCTCAATGATCTCCTCACGCAATGGACAGCCTGCGCAGCTCGGAGGTGCTAAATTTCCAAAGCGAACTCCATCACTCAACAAGGCGTTGAAAGGGAATCGGGCTGCGAATCAGAAATATAGCACACCTCGCGCGGGCAGCCCGGCTGGACCACGAACCCCACGGCCCGGCTCGCCCAGACCATAAATATGATTCTGAAACCGACTTTAGAGGTTGCATCAAATTGTTTAGAGGGCTTGATAAGAAGTTATGCTGTCCGTTGGGCTGACGGAAGCTTGGAAGCTCGTGCTAGGCTCACGCGGTCACAATATTTCACCTTTAATAGCCGATCTTTGTCCTGATGGATAGGGTCAAACATCGTCTAGATCAGTGTTTTCCAGAGAATATACTTGCTTGTCGTGACTTTCTTTTCTCTGTCTGGTATATTCCAGTCTACACTAGAGTATGTTTTGATAGAGAAGGTCTTTTACACGCAGGGCTTTCGAGTTCCATTCTCAGTTACTAAGAGAGTTTGCTAAAGTCATCTTTGAAGAAGGGTTCATTACGTATAACTAGGGTGCTTTGGTAGTAAATATATGAGAATGAACAATCCACAACCGGGGACTATCAAACCCTCCTGGGACCAACATGAGTGGCTCTTGAAAGTAATCGGAGCCTCTCTTATACTGCTGAGAACCAAGGAATGGAAAAATTAATATGCTTACTAGTGCATTTTATCGAAAAATGTCTATACTTAATCATCGAAGTTTTTGAGTCCAGAGATACTAGTGAATTTAAGATCTTAAGACTTCAAAACTCCGAATCGGTAAAATTTGTATGCGAATAATGAACTAGCTGAGATTGCCATATGAATTTCGGATGCTTGATTTTCTCACGAGTCGATCTACAAACTTGCTAATTCGACATAGTAAAACTAATCTCTCGCCCCATTCGATGTTCTTACATACGACAAATCAATCAAGTAGACCAGCTGATACATGCAAATGATTATGGAGTTTCAGCGAGTAGTATTTTGAAGGTACCAAACAAATACTATGCCTCAATTTTCAGAGCTCTATATGCCCAGCAAATCTCAACCTTTGACTGGACCTTCTCCCAAAAATGGTCGTCATCGTCTTCTTCACTCATTTCTGAACCGAGATATTTGACAAGGACTGCAACTCTCATCACATTCAATCTCAAAACTCTTCTGGCATTATGAATCCCGCTAATACCACCCTAGCCCACCCCCTCAACTCGCCCGAGTTGAGACATAGATGTAGAGTATTAGGTTAGACTTTCTACCTCAGTCATCAATGACCCTCTCTCAGCAATAAGAGTACTTGAGCTCACGCTGGAAGTAGAACAGCTTAATAGGGGGATCAGTCCGGATATCGCAGTCTGTTCAGCGCTTGCAGTGCAGATACACGACCAAATCTCTCAAATAATTCTCGACATAACGAATCTTCGAAGGGCTAGTCTTTTCGAAACTTGAGATGATGAGCATTCAGCACGGTGTTCTAGGTGGAAATCACGGGATTTGAAAACAGGGAAAGAATCAATGAATGAGTTCTCTAGAGTGTTCAGAGCTTTTCGTGTTTTCCAAGATATCTATGTGAATATTGAAACAAAAGAAGTAATCACACGTTTTTCGGATGCTCGGCCTATTATTTGGTGATTCTATAACCTTTCTCTCTTGAGAAAGCAAGGACAAACATCTCGACCCATTTCTCCTGGTTCTTTTGATACGACAAACAAGTAATCATCAAGCTGGCATAGACTAATGATTGTTATCTGTCAAATGACATTCTTCTGAAGTTTGCAAACAAATATTAAGGCGTTTGGAGAAGAGTCCCAGGCAAAGACTGTGCACTGCTACTCAATGTTATAAATCGTAACAAAATCTCGACTCTCCACTAAAATTCTTTACCCAAGAGTTTCGTCAACTTTTTCCTCACTCGATAACACCAAGACATCTTCTGACCAAAAGCACCAAAAATCTCAGCACTCTCCATTCCAATCTTTTCTAGCACCATGAATCAAGGAAGCTCCAGCAACTCCCCCGACTTGAAAGCCAGATTTGAAGAATTAGGTCCTTTTCCCTCGCCTAGTCAGTAATTGACTCTTATTAACTTCTAGCAGAGAAGAGATTATGGGACTTTGATCAAAAACTCCGAATGCTTGATGGCCGACTGAATAAACTCGCTACAGACTGTGTAGGACTAGAGGAAGTGCATAAGAAGAATACGGATGAAATTGCCAAGCGTATGAATGTTCAGTCCGGGAAACGGGGAGGGTAGTGATTCTTCCATTTTACAGGATAGGAGCTTTTAATAGTCGTTTAGGGGAGATGATCAAAGGGAGGGGTAGGGTTCCGGAAAGTCATAAGTGCAAACCTGGTTGATAGGAGAGATGTTTACAGCTGTTCACGCTGTACTAATTAAATATACTACTCTCTTTAGCGCCAAGGCACTTCTATAATTTGATATTATAAGACTTCAAAGTACATTGATGTTGTTGACTCAAAGGTCTACGCGCATCAGACGAGTAATTAAATAGCATCTCGTTTGATCACGATAGATTAGTAAGAGTAATACTAGATGTGATATCCGTGAAGTGTCACGGTTGTCTATTGCGCAAACCACTTATAAATTAACTTCTGAGAGTTGTTCTACGTTTGTCTACTAAAACCCATCTATTTTGTAAGAACTGGTGTAGTGTCACACTTCATAATCGAGTTCTCTTAAAGCGTCTCAAATTTAGAATCTATGAATAAGTATATAGAACTCGTTTCTCTCCAGTATCAGAGTCTTTTATTCCGTAGAAGCTATAGCAGACTCAGCTGTGCACTCGCCCGGATTCCTAAAACCCTACCCTCCGACTAATTCCCTAGCCCGTGTTAAACCAACACACATCTCAAAGCCATTATCCATCTCACACGTCACTCACCGATTCGTCACCCACTTATACCCCTGCAACCCCCTAGTATGACGACCAAGGCTATTATCCAAACCTACCAAGCCAAACTCGATACTCTCGAACAATCAATAGACACCGCCGAAGCCCACTTACGAAGCTGTACTGCTAAACGCGATGCCCTTTCCGCCGACTTAGAGAAAGCGCAACGTCAAGTACGGGAGGCCACGGATCGGAAGACGGCTCTCGAGCGGAAGGCAGAGGAAATGAGGCAGCAGCTGAGAGTAATGATTGCAGCTAAGATTAGGAAGGGTGGAAGGTGAGGGATTTGACGTGGCGGGCTAGTTTGTTTAGTTTATATTTGCTACGATACTGTGTAAAATTGTTGGACGTTCAAGGTTGTGTCTTTTCCAGCTGTGAGACAACAATTATAGTGTCACAATTATTCATCTCAGAATCTCCCATCGTGTAGAAAACGTACATAGGTATATATATCTCTAACCTCTCACGGCTGCCAGGACATATTGTCTCGTAGACGCAACATCAATAAATTCTCAGCATTGACTAATACTTAACATTGTATCAGGCTATCTTTTCACGCTCGCACCACTCGTCCTTTAAAATCTCTACTATTCAATCTATTTCATATCTCAACCACTCACCCCTCGTCGCCATACCCGCAGATCTTCACTCGCATCACTCTCAACCATAACCACCAAAACATTATCTAAAATGTCACTGTACGAACTTCGAGAAAAACTTCAAGACCTCAATAATGAGCTAGCCTCCAACGGGACGGAATTACATGACGTAACTAGACGATGTGATGATCTTATAGCCCACTTAGAAAAGTGCCTAGATGAGGCGAAGCGAGATCCACTTGAAGTTGAGTTGCAGGAGAAGAAAGAACGAATGAAATCCATTTCAGATCGGAGGAAGTATATTGAGAGTAGGATTGAACAGATTAATAAGCGACTGGCTTCAGTCCCCTCTTTAACTCGTAGCACGGACTTTAAGCTAGGAAATACTGAGAAGAGTGGGAAATAGGGATAGTTAGTAAGGAGGGATAATTTGTTATCTATGATAAGTAACAATATGTGTATACCTAGATATACTTGGCTTCTCTATTAGGAAGAAAATCGAATAGCACATCTTGTGTTTTGAAAAATCTCCCTATAACGCCCAAGCCATCCCTCACCACTAAACACTTTCACAAGTAATTACGAATAACTCTCGAACATGACTAATGATGCATCAATTCAAAGCCTCGGAAGAAAAACTCAAGATCTCAAACGCGAGTTAACTAACACCGGCGATGAATTGCGACGCGTGACTACTCGATATAATAGAAAGCAAGGCGAATTTCGGAAGCCGAGATGGAAGTCGCGAAAAAGATTAGGCAGTTTAGTGATCAGCTGGTGGAAAGAGTATACCGAGCGCCGTAGAAATTTGTCACTTCGCGTTTGAATTTCGTAAATTCAAGTCTTTGTCCTGTCGCGAGTTTGTTTACTGAATCTAAGACTGTTCTGTGAGACGACAACTATACTGTCACATTCAATAATCTCAGAGTCTTTCATAGTAAAGAAAGGAATGTCTAGGTATAAAACACTCATTACTCTCCATTGACAGATTTCCCTATCTCGTAGATCTAATAATAACCAATACTCCACATTCATCCTCTAATACCTCAACCTACATTAAGTATCTAAGCATCACGAAGCCACAATCCCCTTGCAACACATCACCCACCAGCACCCTCCTATCTATCCCCTCCTCCCAAAAATGACCAAAGAAGACTCTATCAAATCCCTCGAAGCAGCCCTCGAAGAGCTCAAAGGTCAGGCACGCGCGACCGAAGACAGCTTAACAAGCTGGACCAACACAATCGCTGATCTCAGAGCCGAGTTACAAGAGGCGACAGATAACGTGAGACGAGTTTCTGAACAGCAAGTAAACATTTGCGAGAGGATTAGAGAGGTGAATGATCAGTTGGCAGAGCTTAACAAACCTCCGGCCGAGGATAGTAAGATTGAGTCTTCGGGGTCGAATAGTAAGCAAGGAAAGGTTGGGAAATTAACGAAGAGTAAGAAATAGGGGAAAACAATGAAAATTCCTAGCTCGTTGGTTTCTCTCGGCCGCGGCCGTTGAACTCGTAGTAACGGGTCAAGGACGGGCCGAAAACCTGAGTTTTCTGGAGTTTGTTTACTAAAGCTAACGGCTTTCTGTGAGATAACAACTATAGTGTCATGTATAGCAAGCAGGCAATCATATCGTCTCTCATATCGTCTCTTATATTATAGAAAACATGTCTTAGTATATATAACTCTAGTGTCCCTGCTACTAGAACTTCTTGTTTTGTGAATTTATTAGTTACGAATATTTAGTATACTATTACCAACTTCAAGCTCTTACGTCTCATCATCTAACGGCTCAGCCCTTAGACCTCTTTCAAAAATTCAAGTGATCCATATCTCATCGATAAACCCCCATCATACTCTATATGTTCCGTGGTATGTTCCGTGGTAGTCATGAATCCATGGTGTTCGTGAACACCATATGGTATTCGTGAATACCATATGGTATTCGTCAATACCATGGAATCGCGACTACCATATGGTATTGATGAACATTACGGTACGTAACTTTCCGTGTTTTAAGGAGTCGTAGATCTTAGTGTTATGGGTATATATTTAGTATGGCCAAGCGATAAAATTAAAGAACATTCTAAATACTACGTATTTAGATTTATCTTTATAGCCGTAGCTCGGGATCGACGGTTTTCGACCCTTGGGAGTAGTGAAACTATCTACATTTATAACAATTAAATTGTATGAGAAAAGCGATTATTTTAAGTATTAGCCATGTACTTGATTGTCTAGAGGCCTAAGCACATAATCTAGAGGCCTAAGCACATAATTAGTATATAAATTAATACAACACCATGGTGTTCATGAATACCATATGGTATTCGTCAACACCATGATTCGCGACTACCACGGAACATATACTCACGTCCTGTAAATCCACCCACTTCACTCCTAAATATGTCTAAAGAACCATCACTCCTAAACATCTCTAAAGAGCCAGCAATGAGAGCCCTGCAGGCTCAAATGCAAACGTACAAAGACATGATTGGAAACCTCGATACTCAGGTGGCACAATTGAGTGGGCAGAGTAGTAGTGGTAGAAAGGGTTAATTTGTTGCCGTTTCTCGGCCGCTTTCATAGAACTCATCGTGACGGGTTTAAGTTTGTCTACAAACAACAATTTTAGTGTCACGCATAGCAGGCTCGTAATCTTAATCTCTTTTACGTATTGAAAGTATGCCTACGTATATATAAGCCGCCTATCCCTTTCGCTAGAACTTGCTTATGGAGAATACTAATGGTAGGAAGGGGCAGTCTGCTGGCTTTTTGCCAGTCGCTGTCGTTAAAGTCATGGTGATGGGTGTGAAAACTGGCGGGAAATCTAAATTTGTCGATAAAAGCTAAGAGCTTGCTATAAGACAACTATAGTGTTATATATAACAAACTCGCAATCTTAAGATCTGTCATATTTCAGAAAGTATACTATATAACTAGTCTGTCCTTGCTACTAGAGCTTCTTACCTTATAAATCCAATAGTAATCAAGACCTAGCACTATCACCATCTCTGACCTTATTCATCCCATCCTCTAGCAAAAGCACTCTACCTCTTTGAAATCTCGCGAGATCTATATCTCGTCGGGAATCCCAGGTTATACTGTTCATCACTCACACATGTCTAAAGAACCATCTATCCAAACCCTCCAAGGTCACCTCCGCCGCTTCAAAGAGAAGATAGACCACTGCGATTTCCATCTGGCACGACTTCGTGACGAAAAGAAACAAATCTTGACCGACTTCACGGAAAAGACAGCAGAAAATCGGAAACAGATGACGCAAATTGAAGATGACAAGAAAGAGATTGAATATAAAATCGCGGATACTAGGGAGGAGATCGCACGTCGTACTAGATCTGAGGGGTAGGAGGGGAAGAGTGGGGAGAGTAGTGGTGGTAGGAAGGGGTAGTTGATTTGTATTTTCTTAGTCGCTGGAGTGCAGCGCGTGGTGGTGGTTTTAAGGATCGGTAGACAGAATGGGAAAGAGAATACTCATGAGTAGTGTTGTGTGTTACATGGACAAATAAGTGCAATTGCTTCTATAAATATGAGCTCAATTATAAATAGGAAGGAATAGATCTCACCGATACAGACTAGTTGTTTAAGAGGCTGCTGGATTGACGTAGACTAACGTTGAGGGTGCTTACAAGCTATACGCTAGACTTATATACGCTTCGACTTTGGGATAGTAGACATATCTTACTTATCTTCACCTATCGCTTGGGGAAATCTCACATTGGTAGGTCTCGGCTCGGGAGATGTTATACCTTGTTGGATAAACTCCTTTGATAGAATTGCGGAGCTGATTTGTGTGATTTACTTCTTCAGGATATCTGATAACACTCTTGCCATACCATGCTACACTCAATCCTCACATCATCGCACAACGAATGCTCGTCATCAATTCTTATATACCGAAAGTAAGCAAGTACTATACTGTATATCTCACCAGCATGTCCGAGTCACCTTCATCGACCTTAATATCCCTCACCAATCTCGACGCACCCCCCACCACAATCCTCAACACAATCATAGCGCTACTCCTCGCGAGCGTCCTCATAAATCACTTCACAGAACCCCACTACCCGCTCATTCTCCCTCGCGTGCGCGAAGCCGAAGGTGCAACACGCTTCAGCATTCGCACTCGCTTAGCATACTACACTACACCGACGCGCGTAACCTCCTCAACGAAGCATACGAACAAGACCGCAACCTCTTGTACCTCTTCGCCTTTCTATCACCCACCGCTAACATCCGTTCTTGGAATCGGTATCCTAAGTATGACGAAACGTGTCTCATCCCTCCCGCACCGAAGTCATCATACCTCCTTCCTGCCTCCGCTGGGCGACGTCCTAGCTAGATTCAATCTTAAGTAGTACGCACGCCGCTAAAGATCTAGATCAGTTCCGGTATGTCATGGGGAATGAGAGATATGTCTTGGATACGTGGCAAGCGGCTGTTTTCAGGCCGGATTTGAATCCGAAATTGGAGGTGTTGGCGTTGGGACTGGCGGAGGAGGTGGTCGAGGCGGTGAAGAGGTGGTTTGGTGGAAACGAGAAGGGCGAAGGAGAGGAGGGTTGGAGGACGTTAGATGTTTGTGAGATTGCGAAGTTGGTCGTTACGCAGGGGTCGAGTCGGTTTACGGTTGGGTTGCCTTTGTGTGAGTGCCATATGTGAGATAATTGAGAAGCGCTGCTGCTGCTGATGGTGTTGTAGGTCGAGATGAGAGTTAGCTCAAACACACCATCGCGTTTACAGATATGTGGCTCATCGAAGCAGGCCTCATAGGGTTCTTCCCCAAGTGTCTTCGCTGGTTCTTCGCTATCATCATCGCACTACCCACCACATACTACTTATACTTCATCGGGCGTGCCTTCAAGTCAACCTTTGAATCTCGAATGAAACTCCTATCATGCCGTTCCAGTGAAATCACCTCAGAGCCCCTCGACCACCTCCAAATAATGCTCCACTACGCCGCACTCACCGTCCCCGTGAACTGAACTTCAAATCTATCCGCCACCACCTCGAACTAAGTAACATCGGCTCAATCCACCAAACCAACATCCTCTACAACATCCTCTCCAGCGACCCAGAACACAACACCATCCCTCCTCCACGCCGAGCTCGCTGCCTTCAATGGCGAGTAGACGAAACCCAACGTTGCGCGGGTATATCGCTGTGACTCAGTAATGCGCGAGACCATCCATTTACACCCATTCGGAAACCGTGGATTGTCACGACAAGTAAGGGTGTCCGACCTTCACACACCCGACAGATATCTCCACCCCCTCGGCGCAGAACTCAGCATTCCCTCCTACCCCTCTCAAACCGACACCGCGATCTTCGCCAACCCTTTGACATTCGACGCCTTCCGCTTCAGCCGGGCACGCGAAGCAGCAGCCGCCGAGGGACGGGAGGTAGATTCTAAGCAGAGTTTTGTGGCGACGGGGGAGAGGTATCTGGCGTTTAGTTATGGGAAGCATGCGTGTACGGGTCGGTTTGTGCTGGATTTTGAGGTTAAGATGGTGTTGAGGGAGGTGCTGGGGAGGTGGGATCTGAGGCTTTCTGAGGGGTATAAGGGGAGGAGGCCGGGGGTGATGGGGGTGGCTGAGGCGAGTACGTTGGAGGGTGGTGGATCGATGGAGGTTAGGAGGAGGGAGAAGATGTGATTTTATGTTGTCATCTAGCATTGCATGATTGGGTTATTCGAATGACGTTGTGGGACGTTTAGATCTCTGATCTTGGAGTGTGGGATCAGCAAAAGTTCCTCGTTGTTAAACACAGCAATACACGACGATTTTGACGAGGTTAGAGAGTATGAAGTTGATCCGGTTGAGCAGAGAGGATGTCGGTTAAAACTAGACAATAGCCAAGCAAAGATTAAGTAGTTGCCGAATCGAGAAGTCAGACGACGGGCGCATAGCAGTAGGATAAGTAGCAGTTGCTATATAGATGTACTGTATAGTTCACTACCAGCGGCAGGATCGATCCGTCATGCTGTATTATTAAGTGATGGTGTAAACGTGGCGTCGAGGAGATTGATTGACATAAGCGTTTCGTCGTTGATAATCTCGGACGTTAACTCATAGCTGACCCACGAAAACCCGTAGAATTCTCACAGTATCTGGTTTGGAAGCCCCTCTTGACCCTCTCTATCACGAGTACTAGATGTCCTAGACTTTGGAAGAGGCTTGAAGGAAGGAGACTCGTAGATAGCTACGTACTACACCTGTATATTTGAAGGAGTAAAGAGGAAGGTGTATATGGAATGTGTAGAATTCGAGTACTACCCTAATTGTTTTCCTTTTCAACGCTATGAGATCCAGGTGTATGTGTTTGGGGTCCCTAGGTAAAGGATGTATTAGATATAGGATAGTCGAGATAGTAGAAGCGAGAGAGGTGTGTATGGTGTGGTCTGAAGTCGTAAAACGTACTCCGTACTCGTAAGGATCAGTCCGGGGTACGAAATAGTGGGGCTGACGACCCGAAAAGCTTGACTTTCAGCTACTAATTAGAGATCAGATCCTCCATGCGAATTTCTAACTTTTGACAGCCGCCTTGTCTATGTTTCTGCTTTTCTCATGTATAATTTTCCTGGTCCTGTCTGATACCAGCTTCCTGCGCCGTTTTTCTTCCTGCAATTCTGATACCCCGGTGTGCGTTGATTTCTATAAGATTTAATTTCCACTTCAAACAGGCACAGCGGAAATGGCCTTCAGCTCGTAAAGGCCGCCTCGTCGAGAAACCACCTCACAGATCAGGAACGATTGCGATACGCGGTACAGTGCAAACATGGCAGACGTCAGAGATTTCTCGCCAGCGCCGATCTCAGAAATACCGATCCAGAGCATTCCCAACGATCTCGAGGCGGGCTTGACTACAAAAGACCCCGACCACAATGCCGCAACATCCTCAATCCACTCCGAAAAGTCTGGCGCGCAAAACCAGCCTTCGCCGAATCTGAAGCGGCGAGTAACGCGATCGAATACAGTGCAGACTTTCCATGCGCACGAGGAATCACGACCGAATTGGCAGCCGGGTCAAGAGCCGGGGTTGGATCCCTCTTTGCCAAATGGTGGGCGTTCGCAGACGCCAACTCTTTACGAGGAGTGCCAGATAACGGTGGTGGACTTTAGTGAGGACGATATGATACAGTACGACTATTATACCAATAAGGCGTTTCTTGATTTTCTAGGCAAGAAGCAGGAGGATTGGGTACGGTGTCGGTGGATCAATGTTAATGGGCTGAGTTGGGATATTATACAGGCGCTGGGGAAGCATAAGAATCTACATCGGCTTGCTATTGAAGATTTGATCAATACGAACAATCGAACCAAGGCTGATTGGTAAGTCGAGTGGTACAGTTCTTGATCTGTCTAATACTGTCATAGGTATACGGATCATACCTTTATCGTCCTCACGCTCCAGAAACTGGTCCATCTTCATCCTGATAGTGACGACAGCGATTCCGACTCAGACTCCGGAAGTGTTAAAACGGGAGAGAAGAGCCGGAAGCGTGGGGGTATCTGGAGAGGAGTCAGAAAACTCTTTTACCCCAAGAAGGTCAAACATAAATACAAGGAGAAGAAAGCGAGGTCTCCGGTGGTCGCTACAACTCACAACCCCAATCGCGAATACATCAATGGTCATACAGAAAGAGAGGATGGAGCTCCAATGCAGAAGCTTCGTACCCTCCAGCGATATCATGGTGGAGGAAATAAAGAGCGAATGGCGTTTATGGAAGCTAAATCTCCTTTGACGAGGAAGAGATTGGCTGTCAGTGCTGAGCAGGTCTCTATATTTCTGACTGCCGGTAAGTCCCTGTCGATCTAGAATCGTCATCGACGCAGCGCCTAATGTATGTTAGATAATACCGTGATTTCGTTTTTCGAATCGTCAGCGGATGATATTGAATGGCCCATCATCCACCGCCTGAGTACTCCCGACACTCTGCTACGGAGATCGTGTGATGCTTCCATGATCACCCAAGCAATACTTGACGCCATTATTGATCTCGCCATTCCCGTGGCAGAGGCATATCAAGATGAGATTGGAGATTTGGAGCTTGACGTATTAACGAATCCAAGCATCAAGCAGTCTAAAACTCTATATGTCATCACCAGCGAAATCACCATGATGAGAGGATTCGTCAGCCCAATCGTCAATCTGATCGATGCCCTTCGAGACCACAAAGCCGGCGGATTCGGACCTCAATTAGGCGTCCGAAGCGCCTCCCAAGCAAACACGCTCACCGTCAAAATCAGCCCCATGGCCCAAACCTACCTCGGCGACGTCCTCGACCACTGTCTCCTCATCACGGAATCCCTCGACCAAATGCGTCGCTCCTGCGACAACATGATCGACCTCATCTTCAACACCATCTCGGCGTACCAAAACGAATCCATGAAACAGCTCACGATCGTCACGATCATCTTCCTGCCGATGACGTTCATCACGGGGTACTTCGGGATGAACATTGAAGATTTCCCCGCGATCCGACATAACGAGAGTTATTTTTGGATCATCGCGTTGCCGGTGGTGTTTGCGACGACGTTGTTTCTGATGAGGGATATACTGAAGTGGTGGTTTGATAAGGTGATTGCGCGACGGGGGATTATTCGCGGGAGGAAGAATAGATATGCGAGAGCGAGAGCGGGACGGGTTGAGAGGCGGATTATGTGATGTCTGTCTCTTATGGAAATTTTGATACCCCTTTTTTTTTGCTAGATATATAGATATCATTCCCGTCTTTCGTTGTTTGGTTCCCTTCTCTCTGTCGTCGGCTGACTTGCAAACTCCCCTCCTACGTCCTATTTCCTTTCTCTGAAATAGCATCTCGTCACATATTCGTGGTACTTGGCCCTCGCTATCACATTGGTTGCCGATAGAGCCTCAAGAGCTGTGGCAGGGATCCCCGCGTTTTACCCGGGCCTGGCGGGATGACGTTTAAAGTTGGAAATTGGTGGGGCAGGTGGGCTTTGCCCACGTCATTTGTATCTTGGTAAGATGGACGTGTGTGTGTGTGGGATGTCGATCTTGATTATGTTGTTTATGTTTATATACTTGTTGTAGGTATTTACGGAGTACGATGATTTGGATCATGAGTTGGCTGCGGGTGCGAGCTGGCTTTAGTTGGATGCTTGAGGGATAAATGGGGGGGAGGAAAACGAAATACTACGTATGGTTTTGTGGAGTTAGATTTTTCAGCTTGTCAAAGAAAGAACGAACTCCAACACCCGTGGACACGGTTCTGGAAAGTTGGATTTTTCAGGTTGTCGAATTAGGTTCGTTATCGGATCTCTACTCCTCCTATTTCACATCCCATCGCATAATCAGCATCTCTGCCATGCCATGCCATGAAATGCCATGCCATGAATCAGGTCATGTCCTACAGAGCCGCGTCCCAAGCTGGGAGATCTTAACTAATCTAGACCCCGTCCCGTCTTGTCATCGCTCGTTAGCTGTGATAAGAAGCTAGGCAGGGCAGGGCAGGTGCGAGCGAGCGAGGTAGGAGAATAGGATAGGACTAAGTAAGGAAAGACGTCACCTACGAGCTACGGTGCGGGGTGAAGATTAAAACCAAGCCGCCACCCGCTCTTGATTCCTTTCTTCCTTTCTTCATACCGACGACTTGTTAATTATACATACATACATACTTACTTATTCACTTATTCACTTACTTATTCACTTGCAATTATATATCTTTTTTCACACTCATACATCAATCCCAACCATGGAGAGAACTGATAACATGAACTCGCCACCCATGAACGCCCCTCCTCCTAACGCTATCGAGGGCGGGAGCGAACAATTCCATACCCCAGATTACTCGACTCCGCGTACGACGGATACGGGATCAGGGTTGATGGGCTCGAATGCTAGGAAGACTGGCATGGATCCTGCGTACACGACTGCGGCGTCTGGACGAGAGCCGGTCGCGGGCCAGCTTGGGGATACTAGGCGTGGGGAGCCGTATGATCGGGGGAATGTTGGTAAGCTTAATATTGCCGTTTTGATTGTGAGATGAAAAGGATTATGGCTGATTGGGATGTGTTCTGTAGAAAGCCCATTTGCTGGTTCGTATACTGCGAAGACTGTTGATGCTAGGGTTTGTTCTGATGTTGAACCTATAGCTTCTAGACAATATGGCTCCGATATTGGGGACAGAGTAGGACCTCACGAGTCGAATCTTGGAAACAGAGTCGATTCGGATCTTGATGGATCGAGAAATACAGGAGCGGCTGCTGGATCGAACCTAGCTAGTACAGCTGGCACGCACTCTGAATCCCGTCCCTTCTCAGAATTCTCGGGAAACCGCCAACCCGAAGAGCAAAAAGTGCAATTCTCCCCCTCGGCCGGAAACCCACCAAGTTCCATGGTCCCCGTGGCCTCAGACGAACCAATGAGTCCAGACCCCCCAAGTCCAGGCCCAGCATACGCTCGCGGTCTCTATCCTACCGGTGGCAATATGGATAACTACCATAGCCACCGCGGCTCTGGACAGTTCCAACTCACGCAAGACTCTTACGACACCTTACACAAGCGGGATCATGCTGACGGTGCGAACTACATACGTAAACAAAGTACCGATCAGAGTCGCAGTGGTAGTCGCAAGGGATCTACCGTCAGCCATACCGAGGGCATGGACGGGAAAGGTACGCCTGGCGCTATGCCGGATGTTGTTAAGCAGGATCTGGAGAAGTTGCAGAGTCGAAGGAAGAGTGAGGACTATACTGACGGCGCGAACCACACGCGCAAACAAAGTACCGATCAGAGTCGTAGTCGTAAGGGGTCAACCGTCAGCCATACCGAGGGCATGGACGGGAAAGGTACGCCGGGCGCGATGCCGGATGTTGTTAAGCAGGATCTGGAGAAATTGCGGAGTCGGAGGAAGAGTGAGGATGTTACCTCGAGGGGACGTGATACTACTGCACACTCCGCAGCGGGAGAGAAGATGAGTACGGCTGATAAGATTAAGGCTAAGCTTGGGATGTGAGATGGTGATGTTTGTGTATAAATTCGAGGAGTTGAGTTTATCCGTTTGTCTGTGGATGGATAGATGGATGGAATTGCGCGTTGGGTTGTTATTGTATGATCGTATGGCTTTAAGTCTAATACTAGCGTTTTTCAATGTCTGGTGGGATTCTTCTGTGTTTATACTTTGAGTTGTGTTGTGTGATGTGGGATGTGAGATGTGATGTGAGTTGTGAGATGTGAGATGTGATGTGAGATTTTGTGTGCGTGGCTGGGAAGTAAGGTGTGAGGTATGTATAGTATGTGAGGTATAGTGTAGTATGTGAGTGAGTGAGTGAGTGGGTGAGTGAGTGAGTGAGTGAGTGAGTGAGTGGGAAATGTTGTTTAATGACTAAAGTGAAGATATGTTAGGAATATAAAATAATGTATAAGTAGAAGGGAGGTTGTAAAATAAAGTAAAGTAAAGTAAAGTAAGTAAAGTAAAGTAAAGTAAAGTAAAGTAAAGTAAAGTAAAGTAAAGTAAAGTAAAGTAAAGTAAAGTAAAGTAAAGTAAAGTAAAGTAAAGTAAGTAGTATAAGTAGTTTAACAGGTTAATAACTTAATAACTTAAATTAAGATATATAGATATACCTAGATACCTAGATACCTAGATATATTATATATTAAGAAACTAGATATATATCTCCTTAATATTTCCCTAGATAACACCTTTCAAGCCCTAACTCCTAGGATATAAGTTATAAGTTATAAGTTATAAATAAGTTAGGCGATTATCTCTCCTTACTATCTCGCTCTCTACCCTTTCTATAATATATACTATACTATACCGTACCGTACCGTACTGTATATACCGTATATATACAGTCTAATCTAATCTAAGCTCCTAACATAACTGGGATAATATACTGGGATGATGTACTGGGATAATGTGCTGGGATGATATGCTGGGATGATGTGCTGGGATGATGTAGGAGATGATGTGCTGGGATGATATACTAGGACGATATGCTGGGATGATGTTGGGATGATGTAGGAGATGTAGGAGATGTAGGAGGTTAGTAATATAAATAAAATAAATAGGAGGTTAGAAATCTGATACGATGTGATGTGGAACCGGTAGATTCTAGGACTTTGTATGTAGGAGAGGAGAGGAGAGAGGAGAGGGAGGAGAGAGGAGAGAGGAGAGAGGAGAGAGGAGAGAGGAGAGAAATAGGGGTCGATATACTCTGATATTAATTTCCGAGCTTGTTTGCTTACGATCAACACCGATACCTAACCATACACCAATCCATACATAACCCTATCCATGTATATCCATATCCATATCATCACTATGTCCGTCCGCCCAAAGCAAATACCAAACAAACATCCAGTTACCAAGCAGCAGCATCCTTATCAAACCGACCCAACTCCTTCCCAGCATCCTCTACATCCTTCTTCGCCTTCATCCGCATATAGAAGATCGGACAATCCTTACTGCTACAAATAACCTCGCAATGCATACTCCCCTGACAGCGTTGACACTGCGTCCAGAGGCGGCTGAAGCGGACTTCCAGGTCCGATACCTTGTTCAGCGTCTTGGTGTATAGCTCTCCGATCCGGGGCGCGCAATCAGAACATACCGCGCCGCCGGCTTCTTCTTTTCGCGCGAGTGGTTTCTTGCAGCCCATACAGGTGAAGGTTTTCTTGGCGAATTTCATCAGGCCGCCGAGCGTGGGCGCTGCGATCGAGACGGATCGTGTGTGATCGCCAGTCAACAGGGAATTGGCTTTGGTTTCTCCGAGGATGGGTTCGAAGATTCGACCTAGAGGTTTGGCGAGCTGGTTGTCAAGGTAGTATTTGGTGTCGATTGGGATGTTGTTTTCGAGGACGTAGATGGGGTCTTCGGATCGTTCAAAGTTCTTTGCGCCGGCTGCTCCTTTGATGATTACATATGCGACTCGATCTCCGAGTCCAGGGGCGGAACCTGCGTCACGCTTCTTCATTCGTGCAGCAAGCTCGACGTGTGCTTGTCGACCTTCGTAATTCTCCTTGGAAAGAGCTTTCGTAATTACCAATTTCGACATGTCGACGTTGTTTTGAAGTAGATCTGAGATCGTTTCCTTGACATAGCTACACCTCGTTAGAAAGGCAACATCACTCTGTGGAAAGTACTTACTTCTGCGCGCCGGGAACATCTCGATCAATCAAGATCATCCTCAAAACAGTCTCAATGACAGTCTGAACCAATCGACAATTATCTCTTCGTACTGTCTCAATACCCTTCGTGTCCATCTTATCATATTTGTCGGGATTGGTCCAGTAAAGCCCAGCATATCGCTTTTTGTTGATCAACAAATATGGAAAGTATACCTTTTCGAATTCAAGTTTGATTGGCTTTTTGAATTTCTCGGAAACGTATTTGGCAGCTTCTTCACCAAGTTTCATGGCTTCGGACAGATCCGTAACCCCAAACTTGACCATGACAGAATCAGTATCACCATAAATTACTTGGGCATCATGACTGTAGCCGTTGTCCGTGTTATATCTTGCTTCAACTTCGGCTTTCGTCTTTTCGATCATTTGCCGACCATAAGCTGTAGTACTACTAGCAATTTGTAGACAGGGCATTTTTCCCACACTTGCACCAGTGAGACCGTATACACTGTTAGCACTGACTTTCAGCGCCAATTGTCGACCATTCAGCACGGCCTTCTTAAAAGGATCGGTTTCGGTGGCAAGTTCCCGTTTGGCCTGCTTTCTGGCGGTAAGAAGCTCTTCGAGAATTTGAGATAAAAGTCCCTTCCTTCGGCTCGCAGTACAAAACATATCGCCGTTCGGGGTAACGATGTAGTCTGTGTCTTTTTCTAAATTCAACGTCTTGATAGCGTCTTTGGTGAGCAGAGTCGTGTAACACAAGTTGTGTGCCTGAATAATACTGGGATAAAGAGAAGCAAAATCGAGTGTTGCAATTGGGACATCATAATACCCTCTGGTAGGCTCAATGACTGTTGCACCATCATACTGTTCTTGGTCGCCTCCCCCTGTCTTGAGGTTGGGTACAACTAGCTTTTGTTCTCTAGCTTTTCGGAAAACCTGACTGACGAATTTGACCTGTTGACCACGAGAAAGCAACATATTGAATGGTACTCCCGTGACTCTTGCCATCTCTGTAAGATTTTCCAGGCAGGATAGTTTGTCCATCAAACGTTGTGGTAGATAAGCATCTTTCAGACAGTAAACTGCTAATCGTCGGCGAGACTCTGGAGTTCCGTTGAACAGTTCGGTAATCATGGTATGATGCACATCTTCTTTCTGTTCGCCCAAGAATTGGGCACACACCGAATTGAGAGTGTAACTTCTCAATTGATGATCTCTTTGTATTAATTGAAGAAGATCCAATTGTAGTCGACCATTAATTGTCGTCGCTTGTGATTCTCGATTACCCATCTGCTTGCTCGAAAAGCTTGCCTTGCTCACTACCGAATCTTTATTCTTCAATCGGGTCCACTGCTTGAAGTCCTTCACTTTGAGGTGGCTGGCTCGACTTAAGAGGTATGGGAAATCGAAATTGCAAATGTTGTAGCCGATTATGATATCTGGATCTACGTCTTCCAGAAACTCTCTCCATTTAGAAAGCATTTTCTCTTCCCGATCGAATTCGAGTACTTGCGTATTTACGATGTTGCTGGTGGTGTCCAAGCAGAACACGTTCCGAACGAATGGTTTCTTCTCTCCATATCGTGTTACAACATTGGCAATCTGGATGACTGGGTCCACATCAGCTTCTGGAAAGATACCTTTGCGTCCTGCGCACTCGATATCGAAAGAAAGTGTTCTCAGGGGCGCCATCTTTGCCCACTCGCCTACGGGTTTGTGAGAAACAAGGTCGCGATAGGTGACTTCCGCCTCTATTTGACATTTTGATTGTCGTTCGTGGTGTGGTATAAGTTTATAAGCTTTTGGAGGGACTTGGACCCAGGACATTCCAGCAATCTATTTCGGATTAGCACAGTATCTCGTTTAGTACAATAGAATAACTTACATCGCAGTCAATCATGAAACGCGTGAGGTATGCTACCATGTCAAAAGTCTGGATATGTCCCTCGCCTTTCTGATTGTAGGTCGGTTTCCACAAATTCTTCCAATTGGCCCTGCACTCCTCGATTGTGTTGCGTACTCTGGCAATAAACTTCGGATCGTTGACTGTCACTTTAATGTACGCAAATTGTTGATTTCCTTTGAAATAATACAAGCTCTCTCGGTTGAGAACTGTGACGGAGTGGATCGCTGGTTCATTCTGAGAGACTTGCGCATCCAGATAAGTCTTGAAGTTTTCGCAGTCTTGCACCTTGAAACCAACTGGAGCTTCGACGTAGAGATAGTGGAGGAAATCCGTTACGTGGAGCATGACCGAATGCCCATTCTGAGGTCCTACTCAGCAAAATTTGGGTCAGATTTGGAGAATGGCATTTACCTCAGTGACACCAAAGAGTTTGGCGGTTGTTCTACCCCCATGGAGTGTGCCTTCCTCGATCTCAATCTGCTGAAAACATAACGTATCTGTCTGCGAGTCGAACTTCTCCAATTTGGGTCTTTTCCATTGTTGATCCTTTTCCGAATTGTTCTCCTTTAGTCCTGCCATATCCTGCGTCATCTTTTCCAGAACCTCCGTCTCAAAGTGACTGGGCTGACTCGAACCAACTTTGCCCTTGGCTCCATTTTGTGAGCTCTTGAATCGGGCTGCTGGTGAAGAAGGGATGGCTTCCAATTTTCTCTTCTTTGAGGATATCGGGGATGAGAGGACATTGTTTCGAGTGCTTGTAGCATCGCCGAGGATTCGTTTCTGTGGAAAAGCTGATGGAGCCATGATGAGGCGCTGACTGCTTTCTTCGTGATGGTTTGGCGGGATGTAAACAATTGTAGACCTGAAGATGGGATACCAAGCACTCGTGGACCCCTGCAACTTGGGGATTTCTGGTGTTGGTCTCGCGTCATGATTGTACGCGACGCGATTCAATTTACGCCCTCGTGAGATTACCCGGGGAAGTACCGATGTCCACATCATGTGACCGATGGCCCAAGCTCCTAAGATCGCTCCCGTTTCGGGAAGTTTCATGGCTCTGAAAATAGATAAAATAGATATGGCATGTGGATCTACCCTCCCATCAGACCTTGGGAAACGTTTCCTACGTCAGCTGCCAACGACTATAGACCCACATGCTAGCGGTCACCTAGTCCATCTTGAACTTCAGCTTAGTTGACGTACGAGAAGCAATTTGGAAAGCCGCGATTTGGCTGACTATTGAGACTTAAGTGTTTGCTGTAACAGAAGTAAGCGATGTAGTCATTTGAAGACTACACCCGCCTTCCGTCCAAACCCTATCTATCTATCAAATTGACAGTAGTTTCAAGTAGGAAAAGTATTTGCGGATCCATCTTGCGGTTCTGAACTAAACTGTCTTCGCCTGCCGCATTATCAAAGTAAAAGTGTCAAAGCATTCTGTCCGAGGCATTGCGATTTCATCTGAAGCCTCGTGGGGACGAAGTAGAAACTACATCGAGACGTGGTTGACATTTCCAGCCGGACATTCAGATAAACTAGAGTCAACAATTTGGGCACTAGTTCCTGGCTTCCATCGAGTAGAGCAGGCTAGACGAGACATGTCTGTCTTTACAGAGTGAAGCATTTGTTGTACCGGGTTGCAAACTGACAGGAGTTGGTCACGAATAAACCCATCGTTTCCCTGTGTCTCTATCTCTGAGTTTGGGTGAAGACTTAATATCTTCTAGAAGTAATATGTTGGTAGCGACACCTCCGTCAAACATCCTGACGGAGATGTACCCACAAAAGCCCATTGTTAGGGTGAAGTAATTGAGAAACCTGGGATATGAGTTCTCGCAGATAATTTGCAATCGCAAGTGCCTGTGAGTTGACTAACATGACTTAAATCATAAGCGAATAACAGCGTCTAACAGCTTGCTACGAAGTACCTCTTTGGTACTTTCATAATTCATTCTAACTAACCCCCTCCTTGTTTTGACCTCGAATGTGCATAAGTAGTCTCTCTGGAGATTAACTTTTGTTATCTCAAGGCCAAATGTGTTAGTGGACCGTTATGCGTGGTAAAACGTCATTGGGGTTAGCTTCAGGGGTAAAAGTCCAGGAGATGCCGACGCACGCTTACGAGTTAGCCATTATTGAGTGTAGGAAATTCTGTAGATATCTCAAAGAACAAAAGAATCTCCATACAAGTGACAACATGATCGAAAATAACCCATCCTGTGATGTGTCGGTCCCACGGTAGGGCTGCGGTGAAAAACAAGCCTCGTCAAGTGCATGCGAATCAATATCCACTCCGGAACAGATTCTTTCGTTGGGTTTCTTGGCTTCTGCAATTGTTCGGGAGGGTCGTACGGCGAGGTTGAATCGACAACACTGCCTTTGATGTCCATTTTGACAGAATGTTAGCTGTTGCTAAAAGCTCAACAATACTTCGTCCAACACACTTGGTTCTTCGAGGTGATGCAGTACCAGAATCAATTTACCCGGCAATTCTGCATGAGTCTTCCTCTTCTGGATCTTCAAGGTGCCTCTTCATGGCATGTGGGGGGTTACGCGAGTTTCTGAAACTTGCTGAATGGGTGGAATGAGTGGAGGTTATTTGGGTGGTTCCGTGCGACTGCAGCTTCGCCCGCCCTCCACCACTTACTTGCATTGGTTCGTCTCACGATTTCTCTCTCACCCTCCATCCACATCACAGACCCAGTGGCAGTGCAGGTGAAATCAACATCAATTCTACCACTCACGCCATCACAGCCCGACAGCATTACGCACCAACTCAGCTCTTGACTTGTCTGCCGTGAATGCAACACCACTTTCTTTTCTTCTTCCGATCCCCAAGTCGCATCAGACAGTCACAGTCACAGACTACATATCACCAGACCTCCCGCTTTGCAATTTGGGGCGACTCTCCCATCGTATCCTTGAGTCTTCACCAATCCTTTGCATCCCAGGTAACGACAGCCAGCACGGGAACCAACACCAACCAACATCCACTAGCAAGCCCTTGACTGTTGCTTGCTCTAGAGTGCTTCTTCAACAACAACCACAGCTTCAAGATGGCTGCCAACGACTACTTTAATTCTCCTACAAACCGACCGGACGATTCGCATACTCCGCAACCCTATTATTCGAGCTATAACCCATCTAACGCTCCAGCACCTTCTCTACCTCCATACACATCACAACCGCCATCGCGGACACAATCAACAAAACCCCACGATATATCGCCAGTCTCGCCATTCGAGGCACCTTTCGACGATCATGTCTACCCCATGCCACAGCCAAGTCATCCGCAATCAAGGTTCGATAGTCAAAGTACGATAGGAGGGGATTCGAGGTATTACGGTCAGGGAGGCGGTGGGCGGCAAGACTCAACGAATTCTTTCAACGACGATATTCCAATGCGAGATCACCCTGGCGTTCCAGATGTTCCGCCGAAACACGACATCCATGATCACGTCTACGATGCTGGGGACCCTAATGCTCCCGTTCGACGGAATACAGGCTCGTCGTTGGAAGCTGGACAGAGAGAGAGGAACGGCATGGGAAGCTTTTTGAAGAAGAAAAAGATGATTCCTTTCGTCACCTACGTCTTGACTCTGGTACAAGTCATAATATTTATCGTGGAGATTGTAAAAAATGGTAAGCTACGAGTATAGTGGCGCCAGACAAATACTAACGAGTGCTAGCTCAACTAACCGGATCACCCATCATGATCCACCCTTCGTTTAATCCTATGATCGGACCCTCGCCATATGTGACCATCAACATGGGGGCTAGATATGTATCTTGTATGCATAATATGGATTATTTCTTGAATCTATCATCTGCGGCATCCTTCCCCTGCCCAGACACGATCAATAGCAACGGAACATCGAAAAAGACGGAAAAGTTGTGTAATCTCAGCGAGCTCTGTGGCTTCGGACTGCCTGATTCTCAGACACCAGGAATTGGAGCACCGATCGGGACTGAGCTCAAAAATCAACCAGATCAATGGTTCCGGTTCATTGTTCCCATATTTCTTCACGCCGGAATTGTTCATATCGGCTTCAACATGTTACTACAAATGACCTTGGGTCGGGAGATGGAAATGATCATTGGTCCCATTCGATACTTCCTGGTGTATTTTGCCAGTGGAATATTTGGATTCGTTCTCGGAGGAAACTTTGCCGCTGATGGGATTGCATCTACTGGAGCTTCTGGGGCACTTTTCGGAATTCTGGCCTTGATTCTACTTGATCTATTGTTCCACTGGAACGAGCGTCACTCGCCTTGGAAGGATTTGGGGTTCATCGCGCTCGACATTGTCATATCTTTCATTCTGGGTTTATTACCAGGCTTGGACAACTTTTCTCACATTGGTGGTTTCTGCATGGGTCTAGCGTTGGGTATTTGCATCTTGCATTCGCCAGCGTCATTGCAGAAACGGATCGGTCAAGATCCACCATATAAACCTGTCAGCCAAGCCAAGAGTGATGATCACTTAGTCACGGGTACGATGGCATTTGCCAAAGCACCAGTCGGCTTTTTCAAGGGTAGAAAACCAGCATGGTGGGTTTGGTGGCTCGTTCGAGTTGCTTCCTTGGTGTTTCTGCTAGTTGTGTTCATTCTGTTGTTGAACAATTTCTACATCTATCGATCGACATGTGGTTGGTGTAAATACCTGAGTTGTATCGTAAGTTCAGTCCGGCTCATGATATCTCGCCACTCGCTAACTGTCACAGGATATCAAAGATTGGTGCGATATTGGAAAAGTAAGGGTTACGACTTCTATCAGTCCCCTTCCAGCAGCTACCTCGGCCGCACCTGTAAGGAGAGGGATTCTTGCTAGCGTGGCAGCCATGCCTACTCCGTTCTGAACAACGCTCTCATCATTCTGGATGTTCGATAGACCTTTGACGTGGGAATTTGCATAGCGCTGGAGTCAAAACATAACATTTTCTGTGGGTGGACCACATGGAGCCCCGGGTATACCATTAATCAAATCATTTCAACGAACCAAACGTTCAGTGCCATTATGTGAAAAACGATCGGAATGTTACAGCCGCTGAGTGTCTATTCCCACTGTGTTGATATTTTAATTGTGGTTCCTTCGTGGTGCCTAGATGTATACTCCGTACAATGGTGAAATCAACTCCTTGACGTCCGCGAGCACCTTGTTGCGATGAGGCGAAAAGAAATGAGATAAAACATATATAACAGCAGGTATTCGCTGGTGGTCACCCATCCAACTACTAATCTCGCATCGGATTTATCTCAGTTTTCATACCCTCCTCCTCTGTAAAAGCGCTGTAAAAGTAAATGCCTAAGGCATCTAGGCAGCTATACAAGGCATCCAGGCAGCTAGACTAGGCTAGAAGAGGTAAGGCGCGAGATTCCGTAGGTGCTTGTCTGGCGAGGAAGGGAGGGGTGTGTTGTGTGATTGGTCGAAATTAGCTTAAAAGGCCCCACATACGTACCCTTCCCATATTACCTCCTCGCCGTAAATGAGGGTCTGAGAGCTGAGATAACATCGGATGGGAGCGTTGTTATCCACGGCAATACTTCGGCTTTCCAGCCTTCTTTCTGCGCGCGACAAGAAAAAAGTTCCCAGCCTTGCGTTAATGCGTTAAACTCCCTCTTCCCAGATACTTAAGTAATTCTTGGAAAGCCACTTCATCCATTTCGCACAACACCCATTGAATTATCAGGATGAGCAAATCGAAATCCAAACCCCCTGCCGAAGCCGCCGCACAACGAGCATCCGATCGCGCGAAAGACGAAGCCGGCGCGAACCACCCCGCCAAATCCTCCACGTCCGCAGACACAAACACCACCACACAACCCATCCAAGGCTTACCGCACGTAAAATGGAGCGCGCTCTTCAAGCGCCATATCGGCCTGCTCGAAAGCCACATCCTGGCCTTGTTGCAGGCGAAGCAGAGTCTGGAGGATTTCATGCGCGGGCTGGATGAACAGGAGAGGGAGACGTGGAGGAGAGGGGAGAAGGGGGAGTGGGTGCGCATTTGTGGGCTGCTTGATCGGGCGCGGGAGACGCTTTGTGGAGCTAAGTGTGCGGCGGCGGGGATTGTGAGTATGATTTTATTTGATGTTTGAGGGATGAGGGATGGATTGGGATTTGGCTAATGAGGTTGTAGTTGACGGAGAAGGAATTGAGGGATAAGAAACGGATAGGGGTTATGGGGACGACGTTCGTGCCGTTGATGCCGGATGTTTTGGCGGCGAAGGAGAGATGGGTGTTGGGAGCTACGAAGGGGGGTGATGATGCTGGATACGACTCGGATACCTCGATGGGTGAGGAATTCGAGCCCGTGTCGGGACTGGTTGGAGGAGACGACTTGAAGCCTAAATCGAATGGCGCGTCAGCAGTAGAGCCAAACCCATATTTCGTCGTCGACACCGCACCCACGCCCGTCGAAATCAACAAAGATATCCCCCCACCCACTAAAAAGCAGAAACGGCGCTCATCAGCCGCAGACGAACCCACCCGCAAACCCAAAGCGTCCAAACCACAAACACCAGAAGACCCCAAGCAATCCAAAAGGAAGCGCAAAATCTCGTCCGACAGCTCAGCCCAGGAATCCAAGAAACTCTGCGACAGGATCGAGAAAACGACGCTCGTGGAGGCGGAAGCGGCGGTGACGATGTCGACGGTTGATTTTGCGGCGTTGCAGGCGAGGTTGCAGGCGGAGGTTGATGTTGGGGAGGCGGCGAGGGAGGTTGGAAAAGAGGGCGATGAAGGGATCGGGCGGAGGAAGAAAAGGAGACGGAGCTCGGATGGGCTTGGTGGGAGAGAGGGGAAGAAACGGAAGGAGGAAAAGGTGGGGAAGAAGAGGAAAGGGAGTGCGGAGGGGGGGAGTAAGAAGAGGAAAGCTCAGAGTTAGGAGATGTTACTACGTTGCTGATTATATGATACCCATTTCTTTTCTGGTGCTCGTATCACTTACCCTTGCGCCGTACATTGTCTGAAGTCAACCAGAATCAAATCACATATCTGAGATTCAAGACCGATGGCGAATTGGAACTTCTTCGAGTCTGTCACGATTGCTAATTCGTGGTACAACCGTGCAGACGTGGGCGCGAAAGTAGCACGTCTGGTCATCAGGATCTCAAGGTAGAAACCATCTTGATGCTCTGATTCGTTCGGAGTACTGGAATAAAATGTCAGGATATTATATACCTCGGACCTCTAATTTTTGGCTATATATCTGCGTATTGTACTGTACTGTACATGGTGTCTAGTTGTCCCGTGTGAAGGGGATGTCGAGGAATAGGCGTAAATTGAGGAGTCGGGCTATTAGGGGTATAGTTGGATGAGATGAATTATTCTGTCTAGATATATAGTGGAAGTCATGTTTAGTTAAGCTCGCTTTGGTTGTGATTAATAGATTTGGCAATGTAGCGTGCTATTAGTAGTGGCTATACTCGGTGGCTTACGTAATTATCTTACTCTTAGATGTCACGTGTCTAATCAGGGGTGCAGCTTGGAATAAAAGCGAGCTCTACTCCTTCCTTCTACCTGTATCCTTTTCTACTTTTCTATACCTTACTTATTGTTTTAACAAGGGACTAATCGACACACGTTTAGTACTATTAGGTGTTCTAATAGTAGTTATAAATATATTAGGATTATTAAGAGAAACCTAAAGTTCCTTATTATAAATTAAGAGTAAACCTAAAGTT